>JBBMJY010000011.1:18766924-18780391 GCA_037833715.1 Toxotes lorentzi | reverse complement strand
GTAGCTCGCTCTCTGGTTCTGATACAGGGTGTTTTTTTATGACTGTTAGTCAACAGCTCCTCCTTGGGGTTAAATCCTGGAGGACAGCCAGAAACTGGAGGTGTCTCTGCAGTGTGTACCCCCCCCCCCCCCCCACCAAAAAAAATCGATCTTTGGAAAGTTAATAATCGATTCATAATCGTCCATAATATAACCGCGATTAATCAAGAATCGATTTTTTCCCACCACCCCTAAAAATGATTAATCAATAGTGTTTATTTTTCACTCAGCTTCATTCAAAATGCAGGCACATAGAAAGAAAAAAGTAAATTAAATGAATATTTGGAGTAACCACCAATCAGATGCCTCCCTGATGGTACTGCACAATGGATACGAATTTAAACAAAGTGCCTAAAGCTTTTGCGCCGTATGGTAGCGCTTTCTTTTCAAATTTTATCAAAGAGAGAAAACAAATGAGGAATAGTGACTGTTACAAGTTCAACTTTGAACTGATGTGTGGGAGTGAATGTGAGTGACAGCTGAGGGTTAGAGCTGGTCGGCAAAAACCCTATGATATAAAATGCATGTCCTAGTTCTGGTTTATAGCCCATTTTTCTAGGAACACAATTCGACCTTCAATAGTCACAGGTGTAAGTAATAAAATGAAAAAATGCTTTTGTTGAGCAGTTGCAACAAAGCAGTTTCCTTGCAGGGTTCAACAAAGCAGTTATTCTGATTCGGATTCTGACCTTCACAGGTGTTAGTGATAACACTAATTAATGTTCACATCACTCCAGTAGAGTATCCGAGTAAAAAAGAAAAAAAAAAGGAATGCCACCATCATTATAGTTTCCAGTTACGCCTGTGCCTTCCTGCTATAACATGTCAAAAATGTCTGCTGAGCAAAAGGTCTATTCATGTGGTAAAATATAAAAACTGTAAGCCAACAGTGTACTGTCTGTGTACGTGTACTTTTGCACTTACCTTATTTACATGGGCATGTTCTCGCAAAGCAAGATCCCAAAACCTACAGCCAATCTGGTTACCACACTGTCCAACTGAAGAACACGAGGGTAAAGTTTAGAAAACGCGTGTGAAGAAAGCGTTCGCTGAGTTAAGCTAATCGTTAGTTAAGTGTAGCCGAAGTCTCTATCGCAAACAAGTAAACTGACAGCTAGCTAAGCTAACGTTCAGTTCAAAGAGCAGCATTTTAAATTTACTCACCCTGGACAACAACTGACTGTGTCATGACAGAAGCAACACTCAGACCCCTTCGTCGTACAGACTTAAGCCATAATTACTGTTAGCACTTGTCCTCAACCCATGGATTAAAAAGAGTTTTTGAAAAACCTTTTAAACGCTTCTTTAGACTCGCGCCTCATCTGTGTTTGGTCGAGTACTGATGACGTTTCTCATGGAAACGCTGCGTAGAGCTGCGTAAAAAACGTAAGCGGCTGCGCCATAGACTGCTCATACAAAGGGGTGTGTCCGGTGCGCCCTTTCGAGTTAACAATAATTCATGTTGACTATTTTTTTAATTAACTTTGTTATTTTCTGTTATATATAATGTATATATACTTAGTTTGTTTTCTTTCTTGCTTCATTTCTTCATTCTTGCGTTTTATATCATGCTTGTTTTCGATCTTCTCAGACATGCAAAGGATTTTTATTTGTAAAATAATTGTTCCAAAAATGCAAAGATACGAATAATTCAACAAAAGTGACATTATGCAATAAAAAGTGGCGTGAAAATACTCACTCACTGATTAACTGCCTGCGGTAAGCGTTTGATAAAGGCCAATAGCCCAAGCAGACCAATTACAAAAGCAAATCCCGACTAAACAGTTGGTTTGTGGGGTCAAAACCTCAAAACGTATTATTTTACTTCCACACATTTCCATTCCATATATTCCTCACATTTTCAAAGACTTCTTTTCTCTCATCCTCCAATAATTCGGTTTGAAAAATCCACTTTAATACACAGTAGAGGGCAGTGTTTCCACATTTTAACAACATGCTTTCCCAAGTCTTTTTGTGAAAAGGACCAAACTTTTAATCATTTGAAAAATAAGCATGAAAAAAGCCAAGCTTACTTGGATGTAAAACATTTAATAGAAATGAAACTGTAAAAAAACAAACAAAAAAAAAAAAAACATTTTGAGTGCGAGTTTGTACAAAAAAAAATGTGCCGATGAGATTATAAAACAGTGGTGGACCATAAAATGCATTAACATCAAATATGTCTGTCACACTGTGAAAATAATGAAAGTCTAAGTCATGGATACACTGTAGATTCCTCAGGATGGTTCTGAAGCTGACATCTCATCACATTCTCATACAAATGACAGATTTATCAGTTTCCTTTCAAGTTATTTGTTCCATTATTAAATTTGGATAATTTGGTCATGTTCTTACAATTGGGACAATTTCATGTAAAAAAAAAAATTAATAAATAAAAATAAAAAGACACCAACAGATTAAAGACAGAAACAAGAACAAAATTCTGACAGAGTGAAACCAATGACAATACTTCTCTTAGTGGTTATGAGACTTTTTTTAGAGTTTGGTCAGTGCTGTATTGGGGATAGTAATAATGGTGTTGACAGAAGTGTTATGCTGCTGGGCAGGTCCCGACGCTGACGGCTCCACTGACCAGAATGGCTTTGCTGAAGCTCACTTGGCTGTTATTGATGGTCAGGTTCCTCATGCAGCCTGTGTAGGCCTTTCTGGTGGGAATGCTCTCTGGTAGGAAAAGATCTGACAGGAGGGAGAATGTTAGCACGTGTGTGGTGTTTGTGTTACAGGAGAAAATCAGGAGGAAGTTGCGTTCCTGACTCACCTGGAGCTCCGCCGATGAACACTGGCTTTCCAGGGTAAGTGGAGCTGGCATTCAGAGGTCCCACCACATGGCTGACCTCAGAGTCCACATCCAGCTGGATAACATTGGCGTCCCGGATCACTAAGATCAACCAGGACAGAATCAAAACCAGTTTAGCCTCTAATCATGTGGTAGTACATGGATTCTTTTAATGTCTTCTGAGAGCTGAGATGAAAATTCTCACCAGTGATTCTGTGCCAGTTACCAGCACACAGACCCTGCCTTGGAGACACCTTCGTGAAGAACTCATGTGTCCCATCATTTACAAGAACCACCACCTGAAAATGCAATCAAAATCGTGTCCGTGATTTTGAACAGAAGAAACATTTTATGATGTGTGTGTAGCTTATCTGGGTAACTGTGCAAATGACTTACTGCTCCCTGATGAATGTACATCGTTAAAAAGCCCTCTGCTGTGCGCACATGCATCAGCACGCCAGATGCCACACGGGGGCGCACCTCCATCACCAGCTCAAACCTCAACCCCAGGTCAAAAGATTCATCTGAGGGAGGGAAGAGGAACAAGATGAAGTGAGTTCTGGAAACTTCATCCACAGCCCATGCATAACATGAAATTACTTGACTCGTTCAGAGACTGTAACTCAGTTCCGAAGTTCCCCCTATTCTCCACTCTCCACCCTCAGCAGAGACATAGTTTCACCACAGCTGCACTGAGGGTATCATGTTCCCTTACCCAACCTCACACACTCCCACACACATGGGATGGTGAAAGACCAGAGGGGTTTGTGAGTGTTCCAAAAGAAAATTGAATAAGCCATGAAATATAACAGATGCTCAGTTTACTTCTGAACTTAATGCAGTGTTACTCTTTGGGAGTTAGACTGCACAAAATCAACACTTTGAAACCTTAAGATTTAATCATGATGTTTAGTTCCTTGGTTTCAGATTGGAGTAAAAACATGCCATTCCATCAAATACAAAAAAAAAGAACATACCAAGCACAACGTATCCTCCTTTCTCTGAGAAGTATGTTCCTGCCTCAGAGTGTCCCTCAAAGCAAGGAGTGACCCCAAACGTCTCTGACACAGAGGACAGCCACTGTCCATCGAGCTGAAGGTTCTTCAAACAGCCGGTAAAGCTGTATGCAGAGTTCCTCTAAAGGGAAGTGAAAGGAAACATGTATCAGAGGTATGAATACACAGGAAGAAGGAAATTAAAGTCAGACGATGTAACATATGAAAGGAAAATGATCAATTACAGTGATTTGTAAGAGGTTACTGTTTTATTCAGTGCAACAATGCATGATGGAATATTCATGTGTTTCAAATGATCTCTGCTGTAGAAAACTTTAACCCATACCTGAATATTCCTCTGAGCTCTCCCCGGAGGAACTCCTCCGACATAGAGGGGGCTGCTGACATGCCAGGAGACGTTGCTTCTCCGAACCCTGTCCTCCAGCACTGTGAGCCCCTCAATTATTAACCGCCCCATACTCCCATCACGGATAAAAATAACCTTCAGCAGGTGAAGAGAGATGATTGTCACAGTACATGTAGTTGACATGTGACTAAACATACACTTGCCTATGCACAACTGACAGATGGAATAAGTTCATGAACTTACATTGTGCCATGCACCATCATTGTATTTCTCCTCACTCCTGATTCTGACTCTCTGCTCTGCTACGTTGAAGGTGTATACCAGCTTCCCATGAGCCAGGAAGAGAGCCATGAAGTTGTCCTCTTGGGCATCAGATAAATAAAAGATGAGACCGAAGGATGAGTGGGTCTTCAGAGACAAGGAGAAGTGGGACCTGTGAGGTGGAAGGTACATTCAGTCATGCGTGCAGACAAAAAGAAACACTTGAAGGAGTATGTGTAGAGTGAGTATGACTTTGAGGTTACTCCTCTGTCCTCTATGTACCTCTCAGAAATGGAGTCTGGGAGATTTGTGTAGTGCTGTCGGCTGTTGGCAACGCCACCGTAGTGGAAGGCTTTGTGAGTTGCTCTAGGACTTGAGGAGAGGTAGCAGGGCTCGATGTTCGGCTCTGATGGCTCCTGGTCATCACTCCTCAGTTCCATCAGGCCTAGAGGCAGGCTGGACTTATCCCTGGCAACCTTTGAGAGTGTTTATGTCAGTAAGGCTGAAATGATTGCATTCAAAAAAAAAAAAAAAAGGACACATCCCCAAAAAGCCAGTGTTCACCGAAGGCCCTCTTTCATTGTTTTACCTTCTGTGACTGGCCATGTTTGGCTCTGGAGGTGTTATCCCTGTTCCTTAACAGCAGAGTGGCAGGGGAGCGCTGGACTGGACAGTCCTGCAGGGAGGTCTGAACCTTCTCTGTGTACCGCTGGAAGTCCTCAGGCTCAATGTCCCGATCTTGTCTACAGACACACAGAAGGAGTGTCAGGGTGGAGAGAGAGTGCAAGAGTGCACAAACTTGTGAAAGCTGCTGAGATGCTCTATCATGTCTCCATAGCAACAAACTCCACATGAAAAGGACAAAACAAAAACTATAATAAATGAGTTCCATCCAGTCGTACTCTAAACTGTAGTGATGTACTGTTCAGCTGGGGTTTACCTGTTGATGTAGGCATAGCTGATGCAGCCTGTGAAGTTCTTGATGCTGCTGCTCGGAGACCCTCCGTAGTAGAAGGTCTTTACAGCTGAACCTGATGAGGATCTTGTGGTTGACGACGTCCGATTCTTCTCCTGCTTGTCTTTGTCGTCCACCCACAGAGAATACCTGAGGTGAACCATTAAACCAGTCACTTGTTTAGTATTTAGTATTTATCTTTATGGTGGTAAACTTGCAGTAACATCCGATAATGTCATAGTGGTAATGCCATTTCCTGGATCTTGATGTGGTGATCCCAAAATGGCCGAACTTGTTAGCAAACAAGTTGCCTACCCAGGTGTGCACAAAGCACAGCTGCTAACAGGATTCTGCTGTTGCTGAGTTAAATACTTACTTCTGATTGGTCACTGAGGCCACTAAGAAGTGTGTCCTTCCATCACTGTACTGTTTCTTGTGTGATTTGACTCTTGTGCCTCTGGAGTTCAGCACCACAGCCCCGTTCTCCAGGGAGATGCTGAACTCATTAGACTGAAGACGGAGAAAATAAAAATTATGGTTATAGTAATACTGGTTACATTATTATTATATATATATATACTTGTCATAAAAAGAACTGCAATGGAAACCATACGAAAATCGAATTAACACAATGGATGTGCATGTACCTCTTCACTGTGGTAGAACAGAAGTCCGCTGGGCTGCACTGTTCTGAAGTTGAGTCCCCCCTCAAAGTTGCTGAAGGGTGAAATCTTTGCTGTGGATCCCAGGTAGCCCGCTCCGGTGAAATAGGCTTTACGGGACATCTGTCGAACAGGGTACGTAGTATTGATTTGAAAAGGGGCGTACACAGTGCGTTATCAGTGACCGTGTGTGAAGTGTTGGAGGGAGCACTTACAAAGGACTCCTCAGGGCAGCCGCTGCTGATGCCAATGGTTCCAGGCTCCTCCAGAAGGTTGAAGTCTTTTTTCTGGAACTGGAAACCTTTGACGCAGCCTTTCAGGCCGATCACATCAGCCAACTCTGGCCTGTAGTGATACATGTAGACTTCAGACTTTCAAAAATGAAATCAGTTTCTCTCTACTGCCATTTTAGGTATATAAAGAGTACTGTAAGCACCAGAGAAACATACTGCATGCTGAATTTAGTGTCATACATTATTCAACTCACCTGGATTTGAGGATGCTCGAGGGAGCCCCACCAATGTATATATCTGAGAAGGGCAGTGTGGTTTTGGAATTCTCCATGGATTTAACATGGCTTTTGTCCACCAGTAAGATCACCTTCTTTGACTGATGATAGATGACTGATACCTGTGCAAACAGCCCAACACCCACGGTTACAGCAACACGTTGAACTCATTCACATCTTGAAGTTGAATTTACTCAGCCGACTAAAATGGCTGTTGAGTGTGAAATGTACCTCATGGTATCGCGCGTCATTTATCTGCAGCTTCGGTAAGTTATTCTCCAAAAGTTTTGGCCCGTCGCTGAAGCTAAAGTCATACATTAGGCGCAGGAAGCCGTTCTTTAAATCTAAAAGGAAGAAATTATCCTGTAAAGAAGAGAATAGATTACATAAGCAGTTACCTCAGCTGATAAAAATACTTCTGGACTTCCATAATTTTAATTACACCTCGACGACGTGAAAGAAATGTAATATGATACAAACTGCTGTAAATGTAAATTTACCCATGACCCATGAGAGATGTTACAGAGTTTTTCCACTTACCCCGCTGACCATAAGGAAAAGGACACCGTTGTTTGCAACTGTTCGTACTGCAATATCAAATCTTGTGACGACACCGAATTTGCCCCTCCTCTCAATGTTATTGATGAGTGCGTAGCCTGTTCCATCAAACAGGTAGCTGGCAATGCGACTCTGCGAGAATGCCAACTTATACCTGAGAGACAAAAGGGGAAATGTGACTGAATACTTTAAACAGCAGCTTGTGTGATGAATTCAGAGAACTGGGTGAGTCAGCATCTCAGTTCAGACACATCACAGCTGAGATCATACGCCAGCACAAAAAAAGACCATTAAATGGACAAGGCTAAATTACCATTGACCCATTTTAGGTTATATTGATGCTTATATGGTGCATATACACCCAACTGTCAGTGTATTAGGTACACCCAGCTAAAACTAACAATGTTTAAAGGTAGACTGAACAACAGACACCTCTTAGTATTATGCAGTTCAACAACAACAGGAGTTGAATCAACGCTTCTTTTACACAGTTCCACAATAAATTGTACATCGAAACCTTCATGAAGGGAGGATTTATTTAACTGCTGTATTACACTGCATTAGTTTTAGATAGGTGTACCTACTGAACTCACAACCAAGTGTGAGTTGTGTTTAATCCCATGACCACAAACACAAAGTCTTTAGTCATCTGTATGCTCTGTACTTTGAGAGAACTGCCAGTCTGTAGGTGAGTTAATCCAGCGATGCACATGTGTACCTGGGGCAGGGTGATGATGTAATCACATCCATTTTGTGCATCTCCTTGAAATTGTATAGACTGATCACATCATTGTTGATCGAGGCCAACTCTATGCAGCCCACGAAAGGAGCAAGACTCAGAGGAGGTGGAAGCTAGGTTGAAAAACACAGTTTTTAGTCATAGAGAAAAAACAGATGATTAAAAAAGGATTTGTTCGTATTAAGGACCTTTGTAAAATGCATTACCCTGACATCTGGTGGGACACCACCCACGAAGAACACTAGATCCTTGGGATCAGTGTCAAACAGGGAGTCAGAGCCCGGAGCCTCGCCTTTCTGGATGAACTTCTGCTCGTCTGTGGAGCTCTGACTGGGGATGGTCAGGAAGACCTTTCCATGTCTGCCCAGCCTACAAGTAGAAAGCAGGAAGAAGCATGAGTGACAAAAATCCTTTTACAGCTTCTCCAACCTGTTCCACTCTCATTATGGGCAAATTATATTAACAGAAACATTACGAAACAGTGAAAAACAACCTACAAGAGCTACAAGTGCTGCTGTTAGAAATGAGGGACCAAAAAAAATCTGAATACATTAATACTACTGCCAAAGACGTGTTGTCAGAGCTGTTTTGTACTGTGAAAGAAATAAAGGAGGACTGATTTGTCACATAGTTAGACATTTAACTTGTCTTGGTAACTTAGACGGATCCCAGCCAACACTGTGCGAGAGGTGGGGTACACCCTGAACAGCTTGCCAGTCTATCACCATTTAACCTAATCTGTGGAACAAAGCTGGAGTACCCGGAGGGAACCTTCGCAGGCATGGAGAGAACCTGAAAACGCAGAAAAGCCCCAGGAGGCAGATTCAAACCCAGAACCTTGCTGTGAGGTGACTAATCACATTCATTCACATTATATGTTGAAGAAAACTGGTGAATCTGACACACAAGTTGAATTACTTGTATGTCCCACTTGAACAAATCTGTTTGTATGAGCAGCTCTTGCCTGAGACAAGTGTTTCTAAATCTCATGAGATTACCTCTCTACTTTAACATAGTTGAAGACTGCAGGCCATTGGCTGACAGGCTTTGAACCCAGCGGGATCTCAACATCTTCGCCTCCGAGCTTGTACACAAACACCAGGTTGTCATTCTTGATTGCCAGACCCATGTAGTCTTTCTTACCCTGAGGACATAAGACATCAGAGAACAGCAGAGTGATTTGACAGTTCATTTTCCCATCATGGCCTTTGTCCGGTCACTTAACAACAGTTTCTCACTATGGTATGATTTTCCTACAGGAAAATGTTATATTAGTGAAATGTAGTGGTTTCATTTGTGCCTACCAGTCACGCTCATGCTGAGGCTAATGTTCCACACTGAAAAGCTGTAGCATATATTACAGTGAGTGAAATCACCAAGGTGAAATATTGTTTAAAAGAACACAGGTGGGCAGGGGCTAACGGTATTCATGTAAATGAACCCCAGCTTTGAAGGCACACACATGCACTATTGTCACAGGCGTCTCTTGGAAACCTTTTGAATAGGGCAACTGTGCACTTTCAAAAGGCTGTTATTCCTGCTCCCATGATCACAACTAACTAGTCCACAGGCTGCTCCCCGCACTTTATCTTTGCCCCCAGCCTCTGGGAGCAAAGTCTGTGAAGTTTTAGCAGCAGATCTGGGCCACATACCCACACTAGTGCAGCTGTTACCCACAACTGCATTTACTTGATGTAATGGCTCCCACCTGTATCTCTCTAATAGTTTATTTCACAGCTAATGGGCCCTCACGTTTCGGTCTCCCAAGTACAGGATGAAACGGTCCTCTATGGGATCCTTGTCAGGGTCCACTCTCACGAACAAGCTGATGGATGTCGCTGTCTTCAGTTCTTCCAGGTTACTGTGAGGATGAACCTCCACCGAGGACTGGCCATTGAACTTCATGGACACTTGGACCTGGGATAGAAAACAAAATCACAATGACTGTCCCATCAAGGGTCTAATCTGTTTGTGATCATCTTGTAATTTCTGCCCTCTTGTGGTCACAGTAAGCTATTGTCTCTGGAAGCAAGGCTGACTTCCAGCTGTTGAATGGAATATTTCTGTCTTGTTTGTGGGCGTGCGAAGCAGGAAATGAAGTCATTAACTCACTTTCTTGGCCACGCTCCTGGCCTGGGCTATGAGCTCTCTGATCCTCATGATGTTGGTGGTCACGTTGTTGACAGGCTTCTTCTCCTCGACCACCTTGAGCTTGTCCAGCAGCTCAGGAACAAGCACATTCAGGTTCTCCACTGCAAAGCAGATCCAGCAAAAAGAAAACAAGAATTTAAATGTGATGAATGGTCAAAGCATTTGAGGATACATGTGTTGCCCTGGATCTCATACCAGCGTCCCCGGCGGAGGAAATGGCCTGTTCATATGCATCTGTGGAGTATTCGTCTTCTTTCATGTTGGCGGCCCATTCCTCAACCTTGTGTCTTATGGGGGTGATGGTTTGAAGGACCTCTGCTGAGCGGTTGAGAGTCCCCTCAGCCACCTCCAAGGTGAACTCCAGACGCTGTGGTGTTCTGTCTGGAAACGGATGCAGAGGATGAGAAAGAGCTAATTCTAACGGAGTACGTCACGGTCTACCTCGTGTAGCTGATGGGGGAAAGGTGATAGGTTTGTGCATCCACTGAACTGTCCCTGAAGTGGACAAACAGAAATGGCAGAATTTGCTGCTTTAAAATATCTTCTTACCTGCTTGAATTCCACTGACGTCCTGCACTATTTCTGCAAGCTTTTTGGTGTTTTTATCCAAGGTCTCTTTGGTCTCCTCGATGTATTTTAGCTTGTCAGCCACCTCAGTTTCAACCTCTGTGACAGAAAAAAATGCAGTAAATGACAAGAGGGGACATTAGATACTATACACATTAACAAGTAATGTAATCAGTAAGATCTAGTTCTGTGAAGAAACTGCTTTTCCATACCAATTTGTTCTGAACGTAATGAAACAGATTCCTTGAAAACATTGCCGCTCTGTGTTACCAGGTACCCGAGCTGTGTTTTGATCCCAGTGACAGCCTAAAACACAAAGCACAAAAGGTGAAACTAATTAAATTCTCTATGAGAATTTAATTAAATTCTCATAGAAAAAATTCTATGAGAATTGAATTAAAGCAAATCTATGATGTGCAGCACAATGATGTAACATACATCTTCAGCTCTTTGGGATAAATTGAAGGTGGTGAGCGAGGTGATGTTTGCATCGTCGATGTATTTCACTATGTTGCTGTAGACGTTGGCAGCGCTTATGGCTCTCTGCACAAAGCCATTGGCGTCGCTCGCTCTCAGATCCCTGGAGGAGACAGGATGGTAGATGTTACAGTCTAATTTAATGGATCCAATGACTACCTGCGATTTGAAAGGGGGCCGCTCTGCAGAACTCAGCTCTGTGGGGATTTTAGCATCTTTCACATCATTGTTTTGGTTTTACGGTCTACTGTCTGCTGGATGAGTTAATAGCTTATTTTTGCTAACACTTTAGCCATTACAAACTAAAATGTTGATATGCCAATGTGTTTTCAGGATGCCCAAAATGTATGTATTGTTCAGATTTACCTATGAGTGAAATAAAAATAAAAATAGGAGTAGCAAAAAATAGCACTAATAAATAGCCAGCTGTTTTAAATTACAATCAGTATACAGTATAATCTTTTAAAAGGTTTGTATCTTCAGCAGGAACCTATAGGCTTAGGGCTCACTTCCACAGTCAGGGTAGAGAAGTATTTTGTTTCAAATAAGTTCAACTCAAAGGGGTGTCTCACTCCTCCAGTTCGTTGGCCTGTCTCTCCAGCTCCTCAGCGTGCATGTCGGCCCTCTGAACCAGATCTCTGTCAGCCAGCGAGAGACGCTCCGTCTTCTCCATCAGCTTTTGGCTGGCGCCATCGATTGCAGCGTGGTACTCGGTCACATTCTGCGAGCACAGATGAACATGTGCCGACACGCAATGCACAGGACAGCTTTAGAATCTGACACAGGCTGAGTCACAGGAATCAGTTTCATTAATACAGTCAATGCAAGCCCTGAGATGCTGCAACCCCACATCACAGCCTATAAGGTTATCATACATACTCCATCATTCAGTGAGCCATAAAGAAAACTTGAGCATCATTATACAGCAGGGATACAAAGGATACATTTTTTCCAGTTCCACCCTTGAAACCACTTTGTGGATCCAGAGAAATCACATTAAAGTAGGTCTCACCTGCACCATAGCATCCACCTCAGCCACAGTCCTCTCTGTGTCAGAGATGAGGCCTCTGCCTACTTCCAGTGTGTCATTGATAGCAGCGTGCTCCTCTGCCATCCCCTGCTGCTTCTCCTGGGGGAACAGGGAAATTATACTTGGTCAACTTAGTACTTTAAGCTTCAGAACTTACCCCAATACTATATATTTTTAATCCTTTATGACACAGGAGACAGAAGAGATGGGTATGACATGAGAAGTGGACTCAAAGTGGACATGCATGCATTTTCCCCATTATAAGGTGTATAAAGGTGTATCTTATCTTATCTTGTCTTAAATGTCAAGGGCTACCAAGATACCCACACACTACACTATCTTTAAAGGGACAGTTTGTTGTTTGGGAAATACTTTGTCTTGTAGAGAGTTAAAAGAGAAGATTGACACTACCCTGATGTCAAGTTTGGACCTAGAGCTGGGACATGATCAGCTTAGCTTAGCACAAACACTAGAAAGAAAGGGGAAAAGCTAGCCTTGCTCCATCCAATGCTCAAAAATACACCTACAAACACAAAAAATGCAATACTTAACATAATGCACCCTGCTCATTTAATGTGTGCACAAAAAAAACATATTGTGTATGTTTTAGCGCACAGATTTAATGGGAGTAACATGCTGGAGCTCTCTTAGTGAACAGTTCATCACGGACCAGATACTGAGCTTCTGTGATTTATGATATCAACGTACATACTGTATAGTGAGCAGGTTCACCTAGGTGGTGTGTGGATGTTGGAGATGAAAGTTGACACTACCCACACCCCATCTTTTGTCTGACCACTGCATGACTCAGTATGGCACGATGCTGAGAAGGTTTGATTGGCTGTGGTAACTCAGAGGTGTGCTCACTGTGTCTGCAGCTGGTGTCAACCGGTCTGCGCTGAGGCTAGGAAGAGCCCCAGATTAGGAGAGGCTCTGTGTTTGTTTAGCACACCATTCATGGCATTGATTTACAGCAGAGACCCTGATCATGGAGATTCCCACCCCTGATAACACACATACACACATACACACAGTCCAGCAGCAGCTGTTCTGATGGGCAGCAGACCCATAATGTCAACCAGAGCATGGCAACAAGAACTGAATCACAACTTCCTGGATCCAAATTCCAAACCACACATGATTTTACACAGTAGTAAATCAACAAATCCAGGACCATGAGATTAAAATACAGCATATAAATGCCGGGAATGGAAAGACCATACTATTGTTTCTGCAGGTTTTAACACATTTTTTTAAAACTCATGTGTGTTTACATCAATTCAATTTTCAATTCAATTCAATTTTATTTATATAGCTCCTTCCACAATCAAATTGTCTCAAAGCGCTTCACAGAGACCCAG
>JBBMJY010000011.1:18755062-18766824 GCA_037833715.1 Toxotes lorentzi | reverse complement strand
CGAGTCCATTGTCTGATGCCATGAGAAGGTCGTTGGTAACTTTCACCAGTGCTGTTTCTGTGCTATGATGTACTCTACCATTTTCCAAAGCAGATGTTTAGACATTTAATGTGTTTCCTACGTGGCAGGCAGCCAGTGGATAGACACATACTGCAGGTCACAGCGAGCATAATGTCTCAGTTTCAACATTTTACATCTAAACTGATATAAATCAATCCATATTACTATAATACTTTATATCATTTTTACTATATTTGTTCACATTCAACAAAACTGAAAGCAGACATGATAAATACTGTGATGGATTATTTACATTAAAGGACATTTTAAATCAAATGCAAATTTTTCCACAATAATGAAATGAATAAAAACAAATGGAAAACAGTTGGAAAAACACATTAAGAACCTGAAACCACATGCTTTGGAAAACAGCAACGAATCAGCTGTCATTTACAGCATAAACATTTTAATAAGGTACAGTTATGCTACACTGTACATTCAGAGACAGAGATGTAGTGACATTAGCATTCATTTGGGGTTTTGCCAAATAAACAGGGAGGTATTTCCATTGCAAAGGAGATTGTAAGATGGACACTAATACAGTGTTTATCCCTTGATATATGAAGGGAGGTATATGATAAATCCTCCTGGGTAAATATCACATTATCTGCGTGTTCCCTTCACTACATCTCTGCTCATCTGCCTATCACATATACTGTATAATCTTTGCTGAGCAGTCTAAATGCCTGCTAGTGTTCTGGTTTCCTCTATAAGGGCTGGGAGATGAGATGAATCTCTTCTGCACAGTAATACTTTTGTGTTTTGGCTGTGGGTTGCATCATGGGAAAATAAAGCCATGTTTGTGTGTGTAGGCTATGGATATAATCATGGGAAAAAATCTGCATTGCAGGATCACTCGTCCCCCTCTGCGGGCCTCCTCCTAGTGTAACACTCCAAAGCTCCCACAGATGGTTTTGTGTTTCTGTTCTCGGTACTTAAGTATCACGATAATGGACGTCTCTGACATGCCAGGAAAACTACAACCAGATCTCCCTGACGCTGCACTCGCAACTGCAGAACAGACTGTGCCCTCTAAGGCCAGGCACCTCGGTGTGATTGAGTATAACCCAACATTGTTTGAAACATTGTGAGAGGAGATAAAGCAGACAGCACTTAGAGGAGGAACTCCATGTCAGCACACTCAGTCACAGCAGGGAGCGAAGGACTGCGAGCACTTCCACGGGACTGTATCCTAATGAATTCATAGTGACACAGAATGAGAAGGGAGTGCTGGGGAGAGATGAGAGAAAGGGAAGCGTCACTCAATGAGAGTGCCCCCTAGCGGGAGGGCATGGGAAATCACCTCATTCCTCTGGAATTTGAGGAGGTTGGCTTGGTTCTTGTACTCCGTCTCCTGGACGGTGCTGGCTGCTTTCTGGAGGAAGCCCTGAGCGGTTGACAGCATGGTGGAGAAGCGGGATAGAACCTCCCTGACTGGTGGGAGGCGGCCGTCTGTGTTCACCAGCTTCTTCTCCAACTGACGGATCCGTCTCAGCACTGGAAACACAATTAGAAACATGAGCCTTTACTTCATCATCATTAGCATCACATCTGAGTGTATCACATTTGAGTGACTCACAACTCTCAGGCCAAACGGCTATCTCTGTTACTCTGTTGCTGAGTGAAAATCTAAATGGGCTTGTGATTGGTCCTCCAGCACATGCGTGTATCTAAATACGTACTGTGTCTGTGAGTGTGCATTCAAATAGAGGTCACATAATACTAGAGTTCTCTAGTTCTGTTATTCTACACTTCAGCACTAACCATTGTCCTGTTACTGTCACTTGCTGTATAAACCACTTTTTAGCAAAAGTTTTAAAGGCTCACTTTGATCTTTAGTTGAAAGTCATAAATCTGGTCTCCTCACATGCACATAGTTTACTAAAACATGTGCAGGCTGTTAGTGTTTGTGTATGTTTTTTGTTTTATGAGCTGTATATTCTCACAGTCGTGGGCCTCGGTTGACTCGTCAGTGGCGATGGGCTCCCGCGGGGACAGGTCCAGTTCCCTCATCCAGGTCACCATTCCCTGGGCCACCTCCGTGTTTCGTTTGACCACCTCTGGGTCCACATCCAGGTGAACACTGTACAGCTCCCAGTCATGGATCATCTCTGCACACACATACATTAACACACATGGACACGAAGCACTGATAACATAAAACAGTCTGTTGTATGTGAGCAGAACTGCTTGATACCTTCGATTTGAATGTTGAGATGAGTGAGGTTTGTGCTGAGCTGCTCAGCCAGGGTAAAGGTCTCCAGCGTGTCGTTATCCAGCCTCTTGCCCAAAGACTCCACCGCACTCTCCTGAAAACCACAACACAATCTACTCACTGCCTTGTAAAGACATAGTAAAGTTAGAATAACTGGAAGTCAAAAATAACAGGAAAAACTCAGATCAAACTCTGTGTTAAAGATTTCATCAATATACTGTAAAGAATATGGACACGAATATGTAGCAAAGCAGTTTTGTGTACAGCGGTTTTAATTTCATTGTTACTGGTATAAACACAGCTTAGAACATTTACATCACTGATGTATTTCTAGGTTAAAAACAGTGACTTAAACTTCTAAAGCCTTCCAGGGGCTTCTTCAATGGTAAATGTACATAAATGAATGAAAGAAGACTTTGCTGACCGATTCTCCCAGCTGTTTGATGTCCACCACCACAGTGGCTGTGGCCTCCTCCAGCTCCTCGGCCTGTGCCCTCATTGCAGATGACTTGTTTCTCCAGCCTTGAAATTGAATCTGGAAGCAAAGCAATTCAATTCATGCATCAGGCTGCATTAAAAACAATTAGCAATGGTGACGCATATTTAAATGAAAAAGAGAAAACTATATGGTGCTGTTATTAGTTTGACTGCTAGCTAGCTAGTTGTTAACTGTGTCTGTCTGCTGTTTGGTGCTTGGTAGGTGGAATCTGGTTGATTTTTCACTGAAAACGGCTGTTGCTGATGAAAGCTGATGAGAGTGAGAAGCAAAACTGTAAAGCTGCTGGACATAACACCAAAACAATGCGCTAAAAGAAGCTAAAAAGTACCACAGAGCTGAGCTTTAGAGCTGACAGCTGTTTTGTTTTTTGTTTTTTGCTACAAACCTTTTTCACAACACACAGTCATTTGATCAATAATCTATGTAAACATATTGATTAGTGCAGCTTTATTGTTTTTTCTTTTAATTTTCTTTTATTTACACACCATTTGTGTGCATGTACCTGCAGTCGATGAGCTGTGTAGTTGTAGTATTTGAGCCTGTCGTTAGCAGCAGCCCCTGTGGAAATGTTCAACACTCCAACCTTCAGCTGGTCCAATGTTTTGTTGGATTGCCGCAAGTCCCCAATCAGATGCCAAATGCACTCATCACAACCTAAAATCACGAAATATTAATTAAAAACACTTTCAAACAGACGAGACAAACAGTCTTTTGTTCTCTGCTGAGGTTGTGAACTCTTGCTTACTGATGTTGCACAGGTTGACTGCTGCAGCCTCTGGCAGGCAATCTCCTGTGTGCATATCACAGTGGCCACTCTCACAGTCGCACTCTATGAAAAAAAAAAAAACAGATGCAGATGCAGATGCATTTCAACATACAGAACAAGACAGGAAATTCTGTCCATTAGTTTAAATTCTTGATCATCCAGGAAAAGGGCCAGTGAGGTTATCAGATATATATGAAGACCAACAGATGGTATCTTGGCTTCAGGCCTGCACATCTGTCTTGTGGCCTCTCTTGTGTGGGACTGATGGTCTTAGCAGCTGTGTGTGTATATAGATTTGGGCTGCATGGTGATGTCATCCGGCTTTCCACAGAGAGTCTCCAGCCACAGGGTCATAGCTCTCTGCACATGCTTCTCTGACATCATGAGCACTACTATGGTGGTGGGTGTGGGAATGTGAACCCTCAGTGCAGCTTTCTTCTCTGGGAAAGTGTTACACGCACTGAATGTTTCAACAAATGGTCTGGGGGGTGGGACGGGGCGTTTTATTCGAAAGAGTAGCAGAACATTTGACATGTCATATGACCGACGGATGACTTACTCTGGCAGCCAGAGGGGCTATAGTCCCAGTAACCTGGGAGGCAGCGCTCGCAGTAACGACCTCCGGCCCCCGGGCGGCACGGACAGCTGTGGGTTAGAGGATGGCAGGTGGAGCGCATGGAAGCTGGCCCGCATTCACACCTCCGACAGCCCTGACAGCTGGAGAAACCTGAGTAGCCCTCCTAGATTACATGAATGAGAAACACTGCTAGATCCCAGCATCTGCTTGTTTAAGTTCATTTAAGATCATTTAAAGGATGATTCTGGTCTATGATAGACTGGGTCTTATTTCATCCACCTTGGTTTTTTTTCTTGCAAAACTCTCCAAATGCTGACACATCAGGTGACTTTTTCAAATGACAGTTCAACTACTTTCAGCTCTTTATCCCGCAAATTACATGCTGTCAATGTACATGTGCTATAACTACCTCAAGCACTTCCACTTCAACTTAAATCTCAACTGCTTTACTTCAGCTTTAACTGACACTTCAACTGCTTTGACTCATTACATGCTAGCTGACGTTTCAGCTGCATTCATGTCTCACTCCTCCATTGACATTTAGTCTGCTTTCAGTTGTTGTTTTTCACATGACAGTCAGTTCCTTTCGTACCTTTTACATGAGAGTTCAGCTGTTTTCAGTTGGTACACTTCAACAACCAGTTCAACTGTTTTCAGCACTTACTATGAGATAAAGCTTCATATTCATATGAAGCAGCCAGTCAGATTCTCTGACTGTGTTTCTTGCCCAGTAGTACTAGGGTCTAGGGGTAATGAAGTTTCTCTCACCTCACACTGGTCACAGAGTTGTCCAGTGACACCTGGTTTGCAGTGGCACACTCCTGTCCTGTCGTCACATGAAGAGGTGCCACATTTATTGCACATGCACTCTGGGGACAGACACAGGACATGTGCAGTGATGAGGACATTAGAGGTCAAATGATGTCACAGACATGGTTATTTTTGGACTTGCAGGGCCTCGAAACACATATGGTAATCCTTGATCCTGAATTGTGACCTTGTCTTGTTTTTCCACTGAACACCATTCGGATCACATACAGAACGCAATGTGCAAAACCACTAAAAATAACACTACCTTTTGATTTATGTATAATGACTGATACAGCTCACCTGATAAAGAATTAAATATAGATTTGTTTAGATTTCATTAAACATTATGGACCAACAATATCTCCACTAAAGCACAACCTTTGAAACACCTATTAACATCCTGACCCTTTCACGTATGGATCAAACATCTCTTGAATGAAGATTAAAGTTGTAGGAGTTCACTCCTTGCCCCCCCCCACCTCTGCAGTTCTTGGCACTACTGGCGTCGCCGTAGAAACCCGGGGCACACCTCTCGCAGTTGGCACCGGCCGTGTTTCCCCAGCAGTGCTGGCAGTGGCCTGTCACGTTGTGGCACTCGTCGAAGATCAGGTTGGGGTCTGAGTTGCCATTACACTCGCACCTCTTACAGGAACTACCAATCACCGTGGGGTTGCCAAAGTAACCTGGAGCACACCTGGATGGGGACAGTATATCAATATCAATGTACATGTGTTGTCAAGCTGATGAATGTGTTTCTCAGTTTTCTTGTGTTTTACTTATTTGCAGCCTTTTTTTTGTTAATGTTACATGTGTTGACAACATGGTGAAGATCTTTTCTTCATTTTCTTGTTTTAACCATTTGCATGTGGTGTTGTAAGTTACAGTGTGCTGCACTTTTTTTAAGCAAGCATTTCTTCTCTCAACATAACCGACCCACGGGCTTTTAAGAACAATTAACAGTGCAAGTCAAAGCAAGTCAAAGGGGATTTATCATATGTTGGATTAATATAACTTCTTGATTGGTTGTTGGGAGTCTTCTGAGCACTGACCTCTCGCAGAAAGGTCCAGCGTAGCCCTCTTGGCACTTGCACCGCAAACTGGAACCCCCTCTGTCACTCACTCTGTCACAGTGCACAGCAAAGCTGGCCGGACACACAGGGGAAAGTATTTCAGGGATTATGCACTACTTGCCAATGCACAACAGCCTTGTGGCTGCAGAAACAAGAATATGGCCGACTTACTTGTTGGAGGGGACCGAGAGGGGGCAGGCACAAGGTAGGCAGGTGTGGCGTCCGTCCAGCCTGGGTGCCAACATGTAACCGTCTTCACACATTTCACAGAAATCACCTGTGCTGTGATCGCTGCAGTTCTGAAAGGGAAACATTAAACTTATGGCAGCCTACTTCACACAATATTAAAACAGTATTACCAACATTATCATGAATATTAATGAGGTAGTTTGTTAACCATGATACCATGGATACATGATAAGCAGCATGGAAAACTTACTCTACAAATGCCGGTGATGTCGTCACAGTAGTCAGCGTGGCCTTTACAGTTACATGGTAGGCAAAGGTTTTGCTCACTAAGGAACGATCCCTTCGCACACACCTGCAGTGGGGACAGAAATGTACAAGCTTACTGAACAATAAAAAACACCAGCAGAAGTGCCCCAACAATGTAGTGCTTCCTTCTGCAGCCTCCAGATTTTGTTAGAAGTGTTGACACAAAGAGAAAGCATGAGAACAGATTGCAAAGAGTTCATCTTGCGGTGAGCATGAGCTCAGGATACCATGTAAATATACCCACCTGAATTTCATATTTCTAGTGTACAAGTGTAAATATGCATGGTGTCAAATGGAGGGCAGACTAACCCACTGACTAACCAGCATCACCTTCATTAGATCCACACTGTGGTAAAAAAAAAAAAAAAACTGCAGTGACTAACTGAAACAACAAGTACCAGGAAATGAGCTGGCTTATTTTGAAACTGAATGAGTCCATATTTGGACAAAAGTCAAACAAAGTCCAAACATACAATGGCTCAGGGGGCGTCCAGGTCCACAACATCAACTGTGTACCTCAGCAATTCAAGGATGGATCTCAGAAAGGGACACAAAATGAAACCAGATATTCATGATCAAAGTGAGTATAGCTACCTAATACCATCTTTCCAATAAAAACTTCAGCCAAGTGAACCTCCTAAACTTTTTCTAAACTTCCTTATTCTTCAACCCTTGACATTGCAAATCTCACCCGAGGTATGAATAACAAAGATTACTTTGCAAAGCATGGGTAGGATATTGAACAGGCACACCACGCCCAGGCCCAGGGGCCCACAGGGTCAGGGGGCACCTTAAGCCAGAGCCAGAGACTGTAATTAATATTTTTTGTTGGAAATATTTTGTAGTGGGGTCCTGATCATTGTATAGCAATTCCACACATATACTTACTTTATACTTTATTTCTGTTATAGCTCCATTGTGCATATAGGCTAAAGTATTACAATTACTAAGTTACTCGAGTACTGATAATACTGATAATTAGATGTTTGTTTGACGTTATACATTCATTTTAAGCAATGGCCAAAGTGTCTGAGGCAAAAAGGCCCGATTTCTTAAAACTTGCACAGAGTGAGTAGTGAGGACACTCCTCACTGCTCCCTCCCATTTACAGAATGTCTGCTTCCTGTCTGATGTTTGTTCACCACGGTTTCTCAGGATGGTGTGATGTCAGTGCTCACAGACGTATCCCACACACAAACGCACACACACTTCCGTTATTTACTACATTTGTGGGGACGTGTCATAGAGACGATGCCTTCCCTAGCCCCTTACCCTAACCTGAAACCTAAACTCAACCCTTACCCTAACCCTAAGCTAAACTTAATTCCAACCTGAACCTGAACCTTAAAACCAACTCTTGATCCTCAAACAGCTATTTAAACCTGTGGGGTTCAGCAGAAAGCTGTCGGAGCCCTCAAGTACAGTGGGCTCCCCACAAATATCATAAAACAGGCCAGCACACACACAAACACACACCCCCTTGAACATCTTTGTATATTTGAAGCAGCACTATTCAACAAGGCAGACAAGTGTACAATAGCACTTTGTTTGCAGCAGTCTGTAAAAACTCCATACTTAGACTTTCTTGTACTAGTCAGTCAACTGGACATTGAGGATGGAACAAATTCCCAGACATACAGAACTATGTGCCCAGGCTACATGTGATTCATAATTTCCTTTGATTTATTTGCAGATGGGCTGTGAGACAAAGACGTGCCTCTGCAGCCGGATAATGTGAAACATCCTGCGAACAGCAGCACGATTCTTCCTGCAGACCCTTTTCCTGTGGTTTTCCCTGACCCACAGTGCACATACACTGATACAGGACCTGTCCATCTGCACCATTTAAACACTCAATGTGTCAGCCTTCATCCATGTAAACACGTCCTGAAAGTGCAACTAATGTTGCAAATGGTTTCAGTGCTCACAGGAAAAAAAAAAAAAGACATAGCTTTGGCCCCAAATGGTCGTCTGAGCAATAAGGAGTAAGAAAACACACGTTTATGGGAAAACCACAGCGTTCCAGTGCTATTTACCATTTGTAAAGCCACTTAAGAGAGTTTTGAAATGGTTCAGACCTCGCTGACAGTTGGTGATGGGTCAAACAGCTGTAGTGTGTATACACAGGGGAGTGCAGGACAGGGAGTTTAGGGTTGGAGGGAGATGGAGCAGATGGTGGAGAGGTAGAACATGGACCCTTCAGACTTCTCTAAAATGAGAGGAATGCATCTCAAATATACAACCCAGCAGCTTGTGGAATAACATTTTCCTGTTACCAGTCAGAGTTAGGGACTAGCTGGTGAACACAGTGGAGCATTTAGCAGCTAAAGAGACAGATATTTTTTAGGAGTTGGTGTAGACCAAAAACAGACTTATATTAGTCAGGTATCCAGAGACACAATAAATGAACGCTAATGTGAAATCAAAAAAAGTGAGTGAGTTGAGTTTTCTTCCACAAAAACAACACAAACACTTTTTTGATTTTGTTGTCTCCCTGTCAGAAACGTACTGTACATGTTACTTTTCTGTCTTAATAAATCTAGCAAAACCTAAATATCACTGGCCCTGTTATGAAAACAGCACTGTTTGTCCATTTTCCCCTAATTAATCATTCATTTAAGTTCTGCTGCACATTTTTTTTAACTCTGGACAGAAAGAAAGCAAACAAACAAATCTTCATCTATTACTTTAAGGCTCATTTCTCTGACACTGGATCTGAAAACTGAATAGGACTCTCAAACATGGTGGTGATTAATTCATCCCTCTTTCATTTCCTTCATTGCAGAAATGAAAACAGCAGACATCTGCACCCCTTTGCCAACTGTGAGCACTGTCAGTAATGCAAACTATTTCTGTGGCCCTCGCGCTGTACCCACTACAGCGGAGAACAAAGATGACATTCAACATGTCATTTAGTCTCTCACAGTCTTCATGTGAAGCTGCCCGTTCCAATGATTCGCTCTCTTTTCTGCCCTGACAGTATTTATCAGTGTACTTCCTGTGCGTTGACCGAGCGCTTATATGACTGACCTTTGGGCTCCATCTCTGAGATACGGAGCTGAACAAACGGAGCTCGTATCAAGCACAAAAACAGGATTTGGCTCCACAGATGAGTGATGTCCAAAGTCAACACACTCTCTGGACATGTAGCTTCAAAACTCTTTGGAGCGTGCATGGGGGTGGGAAACCTCCATGACAGACAGTGGGATCTTGTTGATTTATAAAGACAGCTTCTAACCGTGAATGGTCCGTGAATGTTTTCTGTGTTATTATATACACATCTGCCCTGACTCTCGACAGAGTTTTCCAAGAGTGGGAGAATTAAGTGGATTAAATGTTAAAGCTTGGAGGTTGAATCTCATTTCCGCTTTGTTTCCCAACTGGAGCTGGCTGCTGTGCTCATACTGACATTGAAGAAGGGTTCAGATGCTGGATTTAGGCATGCTAACTCCTTCAAATACCCTCAGTATGGGACAGATCCTGGGTCATGAGAATCTCATCCTAACTCAATAACTGTGCACAGACAGTCTGGCTGCAGGGATGAGGCCTACTCTCAGGGGACCCTGAACTCAGAAAGCTGAGACATCAACAAATAAACATGTGCATCAGAAAATAACTGCACTGGTTTAGCGTTGCCAAGATTGGGGGGATTGTACACCTCCACATTCTCTTAGACATTTTTGACCTACAGAAAAGATTCCCAGGGTCTTTCTTTTCTTTGAGAAGAGTCAAGATGAGTAAATACTGTGGCTCCTTACATCTTTTTTGCCAAGAATTATGGCTCTTCAGTGCATTTCTGTGGACACAAATCAACCACAAAAGCATCCACAGCATCCACATAATGATAGTCACAGTGTAAAAGGACATTTCTGTGAAAGGATAAAGTTGTAGTTTATCTATGGTCTGACATCTTGTTCTGTTTATTTGCAGCTACAGGCAGCTAGCACATACACGGATGTGCAGACTACAACAGCTGTACCAGAAAGGCTGTTAACCACTCAAATGCACTATGGATCAGTAAGTCAGGATATATTTTTGGTGGATTTTTTGAAAATCTGCATTGGCTCTACAGATAATGGTGCCTTGAAGTAAAGAATTCAGTATTTGTTTTCATAGTTTTGCTGAGACCTAATCGCTGATAACAACCGTCAATATTGGTCAGGTCTACGACAGGACGTAAACTCCTGTCTCCCTCATGAAAGATGCCCTACACACCCATCTACCACCACAACCTCCACATCCTTACTTTCCACCCTGCTACACTAATACGTCTTAGCACTGAATGTTGACATAAATCTTGAGGTGCAGTGTCATCCAATGTGGAAGTAATTCCTTAAGATGCTGGGCTGGATGATAAATGACAGAGGACTCAGTCACCCTGTAGAAGTTACTAAGATTATAATTCTTCAGATTTCAGCTGGTTAATTTGGAGTCACCTGCCATTACCGGTGATACTGTCAAGTTTGTTATAAAGATACTTGTTCCAGAGTTGTGTTTAGAAATGTGGGACAGCACATATGCTGAGAGGTGGGAGAAAATGGAAAAAAAGAAGGACTCTTTAAACAGTTTGCAGTGCAGCCAAACAAACAGTTCACAAAATGTCTTTTGCATTATGTGAATTGCGTGCATGCCACTGGCTTTTGTCTTTCACATAATGTCCAGTACATATAGTGTATGCATCACTTCCTGTGATTTCTTGTGCACAGGGATGCACTCTGAACAATGTAAGAAAGACTGAATAACAAGCAACAATTAAGATTCTATGAGAAGACAAATGCAGTATGCAAAACAGGTTCTATTGCTCTTGCTGAAAAACATTTCTCCATAAACAGCAGCACAAATGGGTTTGATGGGTTTGAAATTCTTGCAGATTATAACTTTAGAACACAAGAGTTATTGTTTGCACATGTTGGTCTCTGAACATCTACTCCACTGGTACTATACTAAGCCAAGGGAACATTGGTCTGTGTGCCAACAGTCCTGTATGGCTTCTCATGCCCTTACTGTCTATTGTGCTCGTTCTCTGCCTCTGTCTTTGTTTCTCTCTAGGGGGTGTTGCTTAACATTTGGCAGCTGGTTTCCGTTAGGGAACTGTCAGGGAGGGGGCATGACAGTGGTGGAGACAGTAACTCAGAGTCCATCTGAGCTTTAGCCTTGGGGTACCTCTGATGACACAAACAAACAAACAAACAAACACACACACACACACACACACACACACACACACACACAAACACACACACACACACACACACACACACACACACACA
>JBBMJY010000011.1:18727674-18754962 GCA_037833715.1 Toxotes lorentzi | reverse complement strand
CACACACACACACACACACACACACAAACACACACACACACACACACACACACACACACACACACACACACACACACTCACACAACAACAACGTGAACACAAAGCAGGACCATTGTGAAGTCCAGGCATAGTCAAGTCACCAAGTCACTGGTCAGACAAGATCTCCTGACAGCCAAAACTAATCACTCCCAAAACACTTACAAATAATCCCTTACAGTTTTCACCTTAATGTTTCTGTACATGATCATCAGCCTCATTGCTTACATGTACAGTTGGTTAAAAAAAAACCCATCTGAGCAAGCACAGTGTGCCAGCCAAAAGAGGTAAAACCAAATCTGCCTTACCCTCAGCACCGACTGTTGCTGTTCCCCTTCAGAAGCTGGATAGGCAGTGCCTGAGAGGATGCAGAGAAGGCAGAGGCAGGACAGAGAATTAGCAGCCATATTTGTGTGTTTGCCCAGTGGAGCACTGATCCCTCCTCTCTGTCTCTGTCTCTGTCAGTGTCTCCTGGCTGTAGGAAAGTCTCCGGGCAGCTCCTCTTGCTCGGCTGCACCCGTTGGCTTAACTTTTCTGCTGCTCCAACCTCCAGATGTAGCACTGCTCCTAGTCTCCAGCCCGAGCCTTGAGTCCTGTAAAACAAACTTGTGTGGACTTCCTCCCTTTCTCTCCCTCCCTCCCTGCCCTGATTCCTCTCCCCTAGCGGACTTGCCTCTCCCCTGAGCTCTGTGCCTAAATCACTAACAGATGGCTGGAAACTGAGGGAAAGAGTGAGAGGGGGAAAGAAAAGAGAGCGCGAATGACAAGAGAGTCAAATGAGCAACAGAGGGCTTCTGTCTCTTGAGCAGAAGGCAGGCTCGAGGCAGACAGTGCACACATCCAAACAGCACCCCCACCCTCCCACACCCCGACTGGCAGTGTCCCACTGAGTGTTAGCTCCTCGTCTCCATTTGCAGGTCTGTGGCACCCTTCCACCTTGGGCCCCCCCCCCTCCCTCTCTTCAGCCAGGGTGGGCAAAGGGTTTAAAGCGTCAACACTCAGTCTGTGCTCTGCAGGCAGAAAAGAAACAGCTGTTCTGATATCCCGGCCCAGCTTCACCTCGCAGCCTCAGACGTGAGGCTTTTGTTTGTTTTCCAAGGTCAGACCATCAAAAGCTGCTAAATCTATGACCATTATGTGAGGCTCTCAAAAAGGAAGAGCCCTGAGTGTCACACTTCCAGCACAAAGGACACACTGTCTAAAAACAGAAGTTTCCTAAGATGTGAGTAGCTGGAAACTGTAGAAGCCACTGAAAAGTGGCTGAAACTCATGACTCTGAGCAGACAGTTGGAGTACAGATCTGAAAGCTGACTTTTTCTCTTTTTAACTCCACAAAGACCATGTTGAAAGCAGCTCCAGCTACGTCCAAGTTATGTTTTGCCAGCCCATAGGAGCATGTGGAAGTTCTATGTCTCAAGTGACTAATAAACAGGTTGTCACATTCCAGTTATCTATGGCAGAGATGTCATCCACACAAGGCCTCAGGCAGCTCTATATATACTACTCTCAAAACAACCTGAGTTAAAGCTCAAAAGGAATATGGATCCAGTTTTTGTGTGAGGATACACAACATAATGTCACTGCAGATATTTTTACAATTTAGAAAAAGGGATAAGCGACATTTGACATATTTGTGGAGGGAGCATGTAAGCTGTATGCCTCAGGGGAAGCGTTTCCCATGAAAGAATCTGTTATCTGAGAACAGGTGTTGATACTCACTGTCAGCTTCCGTGCTGTGCTACCGGCCGGAGCACGTCATACCCATGTATAACCTCTAAACCTTGATATAAGGTTTCCCCCATTTTTCTACAACCGTATCTAGTACGACATTTATAATATTTAACATTTGGAACAACCACACTGTGCTGTTAACTGTGTGGCTAACTAGCCAGGCTAACTAGCTTCCACTCTGAGGCTCAACGCTAGTTCGCCTAGCTTGCTAACGTTAGCCCTCCGGAGTCTGTTTATTTATTGGTAACAAAACTTTATTTGTATACAATGTACAGACAAGATGAGATGTTCAGTGATTTACAATAGCATGCGTATATCTATAATGAAAAGCTGTCAAGAAATCGGAACGTATGAATAATATGTGTTATAGTTTTATTTCTTACACTCTTCTGCTGTATTTGTGTTGATAAAAAGTGCATCCATATATTTTTTATAGCAATAAAAAAAAATCACTAATCATTTGTAAACTTTTACAGGTATTTGTGTCATTTTTATTATACAAAATGATAAGTCATACTGAAAAAAGGAATCTCTTTCACGGGGGGTAAGGACTTTAGAAGGGGATAAATGACAAAATGAATACATAGAAAGTTTGCAAAAATTAACCAAAATTAACATGGACATATGGCATAAACACATGTGGATAAATATGTCTACATATATCTATATCTATATTTTTTTATGCAGTCCAGATTTTGAATTATTGTTGAAAGCTAACAGATCACTATTCACCCTGTTTCCAGCCAATGGCGATCCACCCTTTCTAGTTTCTCTCTAGTTTTGCCTTTATACTCTTCCCCTTAGTATTACCTCCTACTGAAAAGACTGTGGTACCACAACAGAGTTAATTGCTGTCTTGGGAGTAACTGTAAACTCCAGTTCTGCACTTCTGAGTCAAACCTCAGCTTTTATAAAACACTTTCACGCAATGTAAATGGCACAGTGATGGCGCTAACCACCAGTAAGCAGATGTTAGGCTTTGCTGAACCACAATCTGTTTACTTCGCCAGCTTGCTGAGATGGAGAGGACTCTTTTCCTTCTCCATGTTTGGCCTGCTGCACATTGTTATTCTCAGCACGGGCAAAGTATAAACACCAGAGATCAGTCACAGGCCACGGTCCTGTTCAATTATTGGGGAGGTTTCACAGCAACAGTGCTACATTCTTAACTTCTCCACAAAGGGATGAGTTTGTCTCAGGGTGGTCTTCTTTGCCAACCCATTCAGCTAAGGCCATTCATGTGATCAAAGGCCACCAATGGGTCTGGCAGATGAGTGGTTCAGCCGGCATGGCACAGTGCAACACTGCCCTTTGAGCCAGGAGAAATCCATCTGTAGTACCACAATGTCTGACTTAAAAAAGACTTTGTCACAACCAGTGTGTTACTGACACTATTACTATCTTTTTTGTTGTTTGCCTGACAGATTTCTGAATATTCAAAGGCTTTCAATGGCTCTTATATTTGTGGTTTTGGCCATATTGCTCCATTGTTAACATCCGTTACAAAAATCCCGGGAAGCACCCTCTGAATTATTTCTTTCGTCAACAGGAAAATGAAGGAATTAATCAGACAGGAGATTGCTCCAAACTCAAATGTGCTGTAGCTCATCTCCAGATCAGAGCAGAGGAAGTAAGAAAGGCATGCCAACCTCTCCTGAGTGGCCCCGGGGGTCAGAAGGTCCAGGTCCAGCCTTCTCTGCTTGGCCAGCAGTGTCTCCTTACACTCTCCAACACATACCACAGAAAACTGTGGCACAACAAACACCTCCTTGCTTTAATGCTTCACTCTTACTGGCAGTGCTACAGGCTCTCCCCGCCTGAGCAACAGCACAACTTTCCAAAGACAAACAAATGTGTGTGTAACTTTTGATACAAAATATTTTGTGTGGAAACGGAGTCATTTTGTTTACATTCATGCTTTAGAAATGTAGCTCACATACTTATCAGGACAGACTTCAATTAAAGCAAAAGTAGAGTATGCTTCAATCAGCAGGTCAGAGTGTGATGTGATGTCTTTATTTGGTGGTAAAACTGAAAGAGAGTACACTCATACTGTCGGTAAATCATCCCTCATAGCAGAGTTGCATCATTCCTGGACCTCAGTTGTAATAATTATCCATCAGTGGCTGAGTACCTATTAGATACTGTATCTTGTTTTCTAAGATGTGCTAATGGTGAAGTGAAAAGCTCATGAAGTGGCCAAAACTCAGAGGTCCATCCTGTGGGGGAGGACGTGCTCTACATATTTCATTAGATTTCGATATTTGCTGTGTACAGTTGCCCTGATGTTGGTACTACAGGAAAAGTTCACCAAAAATAATTTTGAATCATCCATTCGAGGACCATAAAAATCCATTTTCACATCCGGTTTCACAGCAGTTTGGCCAGTAGTCATATAGATTAACATGGCTGTGGACCCAAGTGTTGGACAAATGGACAACACACGGTATGGACTGACATACACTGGTCTCATTTAGGCCTCAGTATGCTTCAAACAGATTGTACAAGGTATTCTGACCAAGTCAGACAAGATAAAAGTGCATATGAAGGGCCACACTAGAGCCGGATGCATCCCACTGCCTCCTTATCTCTCTCCAAGAGCTCTGTGTCTTGTGTGTGTCTTCTTTGTAGTCTCCACAATTTGAGTAATGCAAATGAGGATAAGGGCATAGAAATTACACAAAAAGTCATGGAAAAAGTCAAATCAAATTTGAGCCCTCTGATGCCACAGCTTAAACAGGAGTGCCAGACAGTCTGGCAAAGCACTTAGTTCAAAGCACACTGATGCATTTACTTAACTGATAATATGGACCTTATTAACAGTGGACACTGACATGTTATAACAGGAAAAGCACAGGTGTAATAATCATCAACCTTAATATCGGATATATTTCACTTAAATATGCCACATCCTGGGCCCAGAACAGTTCACAACACCTCCACGTACGCCTTACCAACTATGACAGGTCAAAAGGTCTGCCATGTCAAAGGTCTATTACAAGATGACAAATAAAATGATAGAAAACCTTTGATACTACCTACCTAGGCCTTGAGCAGTAGACTATATCAATATCAGTGGTAGAGAACGGTTAAATAATGAAGGATTCTTTTCCTTTGGTACTAAACTTTACCAGCATGTGAAGTGAAACAAAGGTCAAGTTCACAAAAATATCCTGAGGAGTAAATATTCAGATAACTATCTCCCCTGGCTTCCTCTCGAATTTTCTCCCTATCATTTTAAGACATTGTAAACTGCCATGCATGGATTCTAAGTGCAGCTCTCCTGTGGGATCCTGTCCTCACTGTCCAGTTTACAGACTGCTTAACAATTTCTCTCACAAGTTTGTGAGTTGCCTTCTCAGGGGGAAGTGTATCTTGGTGTTGGCAGTGAGTGTTGATTAGAAACAGATGGAAGGGGGGTGGGAGGGGGTGAGAGAGTGATTTCAAAAATGTAGTGCAGAGGTCTGAGTTCATTGGAAAATGGACTGATTCAAACTGAAACTAGCCGAAAGATTAGAGAGCTGCAAATCACACGTGTGAATGCTGGCAGTTCTAGTGTGATTTCTTGTGCATATCCCCAAAGGTAGGTTCAGTCCATCCTTTGGACCTCCCAAGACAACTGATGGAAAAACACGACCTTCAGGCCAAAACAAGTAAGTATCAGCTCCTGCAGACCTCACATGGGTTAAAGGAAATGAAAGTATAACATTTCCATAGAATTTTAATATAAGACTTAATCCCATCATGTCTGTGAGCCTGGCCTACAGCCAAAGGTCTTTCACAGCCACAGAACGTTGGAAGGTTAAGTCACTGTCCCATGGTTTTCAAAGATATAAAAAATATGTCAGACCGAATTTAGAAAAAAATGAATCGAGCCCATTAAGACATCCGCAATATCAGTATAAGACTGCAACCATAAACACAGCATCTTAGCTGAATATACTACTCAATCAGAGCATTGTATGACTTTAATAAGCTAATGATACACACAACTGGTACTGTAACAAAATGTGTTTCTAAATGCCATACAAACTGGACTTGTTTGAGGCTCTTGAGGATGTTCATGGGGCCACAGGTAAACACCTGGTTAGCCTGGATGAAAGGTGTAACGTCTTCAAGAAACGTCAAACAAGTCCAGTTGCCTTTGTACAGCATTAAGAAATACCATGACCAGGATGACTGAGAGTCCTCAAGGATGAAACAAGTGATTTGTGATGATTTCTTTTTTTTTTTTTTTTTTTTAACTGTAGTCTCTTAAAGGAATAATTTGATGTTTTCATTATGCTTATTCACTTTCTTGCTGAGAATTAGTTGAGAAGACCGAGGCCACGTTTGTAACTTTAAGGTAAGTAAGAAGAAGGTGGACCACTCATGTAGGTTCTGGGGCGTCCATCCATCCACATAACCGACATCAGAGACAAAGTCAAAGCGTGGATTCCCTGGAAAACGAGCTGCAGCCACAAAACCTCCCACATGATCATCCAAAGTGTGGGAGTATTTTACACAGAGACCCAGGCTCTGCAAAATGGAAATTGCTTATCACAGCAGTACAACAGCTATACACGCTCAAAGCAAAAGCATTCAGGAGCACTTTGTTTGAGACCAGATGCAGCAGCAGCAAGACAGCACTGATTTGTTTTACTTTTTACACCCACTCAGGCATGATATATTAGAATTATTAGCAGGTTGTTTATGCACTGACAAGTAATTTATACACTGTTGCTGCTAAGGTAACTTAATGTTACACCATATGTCATATAACATTGTTATTGAGCTGCTTTATTTTGCCTGTTTCCTGTGTGATTAAATGGCTAACGTCAACAGTTTTTAGAAATACTAAAACCAGCCCGTCTGGCACCAACAACCGTGGCACAGTTAAAGTCACTGAAATTCAGCTGAAGCTCCTGATCTGTATCTGCATTATTTAATACACTGCACTGCTGCAATGGATGGATAAAGCAGGTGTTGCTCGTAAAGTGCTTGGTGAGTGTATAACACACAACAGAAACACAGAGATAAACGCATCCAAAACCTCAAATTCACTCTACATTATGTGAATATGGTTCCGTGTTAAATCTCATTTGGAAATAAGACACTTTGAGATCTAATGTTAAAGTCCAATTAAACTGTGAATATGAGCACCCCCAGCTGGACAGATGGGGATAGGCAGCTCATTTTAAGGTAGCTCACTGGCTACATTTTAATACAGGTATGCCTCAACACTGTAAGTCAGCTGAAATATTTCAAAATGTGGGGAGGAGGAAAAGAAAAGAATCCATTCCTAGATTGACGTCATAGAATTTGGTGGTAATTTATATTTTAATTTTGTAATTTATATTTTTATACAGTCATAACCCTTAAATGTATTCCTTAGGTGTTTAGCAACCTGATACTGTATTACACCAAGCCTAATTCATTCATTTGATTCCATTAAGCACTCAGCTCCTTGATATTCATCAACTGTTTGTCTTAAACAAAATTATTCTGTGAAAATTATTGACACAAATATTGTGTCATCCAAAAGGAGAACTGGAGCATGACAAGTGCAGGCGATTTGAGCTCTGAATGGTAAAATGGTGAAGATACGTCCCAGTAATGTTCCAAAGAGAAGTTGGACTGATGCAGGAATCTTATGTAGTTGCCTCAACTTCAACCCTGCTGCTATAAACACACAAGGGGATTTCGTGGCCAGGTTTTAAACTTGGGAAGCTAGAAGATCTCACGAGCATGCACTCTTCTCGAAACATTTAGAAAGCATTTAGCTGTTGTCGCCATGTCAGGAGAAAAAGAAAGACCTGCAAAAGCTAATAGATGCTTGAAAAGTCTGAACAGAACTAGCTACAGAAGGCTATGTTCAGCTAAGTACTGTAACAGGCTATGCATAGATCTATGAATAAATCCATAAATCTATAAATGATTGTAAAAATTTCGATTTTCGGGCCCATTCAAGGGAATGGGAATGTGGTCCCAGACCTTTAAACACACCATTAACAGAATCCTAAACCCTTAATATATAGGATTTGTAAAATACTCCATTAATCAGGGAGTTATTTGGCTTTTATTAATATTGTTGTATTAAAATATTTGTGTATTAATTGTATAATTATTTGACATTCATTCAGATAATGACTACACAAGTAACATAGCATATGTTTGTATATGTGAAAATACATAAGTGGTGATCTTTGCTGAGTGAGAAGAGAGATTTGTGAAACGAGTTGTCTGTGTTTATTTGTATATGATTTCATACACAGATACTGCAGGGCGCGGACTCTCTCAGATGACAAATTTATCATTGCTGTATAATTCCCACAGATATTAACCAGAGCGTTGACTATTTCAAAGGGGATGGTAAATCAGCAGGTGTTTTGTTTTGAGGTTGTCGTAAGTTTGTGGCCTAAGGTAGAAGCTTTCGTTATATGCAGGACCCAACATTTTCCCCTTGAGCAAGCACTTAAGGTGACAGTGGCAAGGAAAAACTCCCTTTTAACAGGAAGAAACCTTGAGCAGAACCCGGCTCATGGTGGGGGACCAGAGAGAGAAAAATAACAGGGGTGGGACGGGGGGGGGGGTGGGGGGGGGGTGCTAAAACACCAGGTCTGTTAGAAAGAAGCATATTTAGTAAACAACTTGACTTGACTATACTCAAAGAACCATGGGAAGATAAGATTTCCAAACATCATCAATCCTAGAGACCAAATGTCAATGGCCTCATTGAAGGGGAGCCTTCATAGAAAATAGAATCACTGTAATATTATTACAGTACTTGCTGTCAATAATTTTGTACAAATTAGAATATACTGCTGATGTTAGATATTAGAGCGCAGTACTTTTGCAGTTTTATTTCTATAATTCATTAGTAAATACTAGGAAATATCTGTACTCATTACTGTGTTCATTGTATTAATCTTAAAAGAAACTACTTCCATACTAGTTATTAAAATACAACTTATATTCTGAATCTTTATGCTGAACTGTGTCCTACAGTATTAACAACATACCCATATTATGTTGCTCTTGTTCTATTTAAGCCTATGAAATATAATGTAAGTGAATGGAGACTGAAAATAAACAGGAAGAAAGAGAGAGAATCAGAGGATGAGAGCTGGTGTCTCTCTGTCATAAATCAATAGGATTTGATCCTAGCAAGGGATGGACTCACAAATACCTCACACATCAGAGGGCTATAGTCTCCCGAGGACCGTTAGTCTGCTTTCCTGCTGTCCATCCTTTCTGCTCTGAGATCTGTGAGAGGACAGAGTAATCCCAGGCAGCATCAAACCGTGTCTGACAGGCAAATCACCCTGTAAGACAGCCTAAACCGTCCATCCAGCCACAGCTGTACATCATTGAGAGGAAAAAAGAAAACAAATTACATTCATTCACTGTTTGCAGACCCGTATCTGCCAGAAGCTTCATTCATGTCTCCTATTATGTTACCTGACAGGCCTGCAGACATTTTGGGCAACAAACACACTTTATCACAACACTCAGTGCAGATGCTGTCAGCATCCAGTCTAACATAAGTTAAATTGCTTTCCATTTCTCTGAGGCAGGAAGGACAGTGAGGCTCCTGGACTGCTGTGTCCGCAGAATGAAAACACCTCCAGTCTCAGCTCTGTCCCCCTGACATTTTCATTACTGTCGGCCTCATTTTAGCAGCTTTCAGCTTTCACCTTCAGCTTTCAGACCATGTGTTTATAACACAAAAAGTCAAGACCTAATATAGACGGAAGCAGCACACAGGCAACTTTAATAAATGAACAAAAACTGTCTTACAAGCTCATGAGGGGACAAACAGACTACCTGACAATGAGCTGGTGGCAACGGCAAGCATAAATAGTAGCTAGGGTGATGGGGGAACTGGGTACAGGTGTGCGAGTAGGCAGGGAAAGTAGGTGATTACAGATGGAGGACAGGTGAGCAAGTGGAAATGGGGACAGAAAGACAGTCAGGGGACATCTGGTGGGCGGATGAAAAATGGCAGGTCTGGGGAATTGAAAGGATGAAACGTGGTCAGGGAGAAGTAAACACGGGCCGAGGGGAACTGAGAAGCGGATCACGACAGCAGAGGCACCTAGTTCAGAGTTTATATGAATTCATGTTCATTTTTGTGAGGATAATGTTCAGTTCTACTGATTAAGATGAGCTCATTTCTAAAATGAAAAAATCCCTGCATCTTCATGAGCTCAACATACACCTTTACAGTTTTCATGGAGCCAGAATATACATTTAGGAGGGCTCCAAAATCTAGAACAATCCTCTTCAGCCCTCTGGAGACAAACAGGCTGAAGTCACTTCCTGTGCGGGATGAAGTTGTCAGCAAGGAAGATGAATCAGTTTAATAAGTCTACAACTGTCACCCAATCAGAAAAAAAAATCAGCTCTGGAGCTGAGATTGAAACACTGAACGCAGTTTGAAATTAATTATTTCACAGTGTGTCGTCATGTGCTTAATTAACAATTAACACAAGCTTTTCATTTCATACCGTTGAAATCAAAATCACATGGGATATATGAACCCAGCACAGTCTCTCTGTCTGTCACACACACAGACTTGTCTCACTATCCCTGTGGGGGACGCTCATCGACATAATGCATTCCCTAGCTCCTCACCATGACCTTAGTGTCTTAACTAATATGTATAAATAATAATATGTATAAATGTAATATACTAATACCTCACCATGGCAGCACCTAGCAGGCTGTTTGTCTGTCACCCTCTTTACCCTCTGTCTGAAGCTGCACCTACAGCAGCAGACACTCTAGAGGGCAGTGTTGCCCTCGGATTGAAGCAGAGGAACCAAGCTGCAGTGTCTCCCCTGGGCCTCCTGGCGTGGAGGAAGGAGGCTCTCTTCCTCTTTTGTTTCCCAGTTGCTGCAGGATGGGACCCCTGCCAGCCTGAAATACTGAGTAAAAAAACCCAAAAGAAAACCACATAACCACATGTGTGACGGAACAGACAGATCACAAATGTGCAAATGTGGCATAGCTCACTTCTTGAGTGTTATGGCTGCAGCTGTACAGCAATTACAGTCTGGGTTAGTCAATAGAGAACCATCTGATTTCCTCTCAGGATGTTGTCTGGGGTGAAGGGACACTAGGTCTAACTGTCACTGTTACAGCTTTGTTTAGAAGTAAGAGAAAAATAAGAAAACCTGCTTCAGTCACAGGGAGGCAAACTTTGCCAGTTGAGTTTATTCAGACTAGGAATTACTTTTTGTTTATTTGCTGAGGTTTGATCTGAGAGGATCATTTTCTCCTGAGGGGCCTGTTTTTGTTCAGGCATCCGAATGGATAACCTTATCTGTAGTAGACTGCATTTCCTGTAAATGACTGCAAAATGGTAATCAAACACAACTAATGTATTCCTCCCTCCTCACTTCCATAGGTACCTTGGAGGATTGTAGAAGTCTGCTCTGGACCCCTGAGATCTGTAGAGGTGTAATTAACATTCTGCAGCTAAGTGAATGAAAAGAAAATCTGGATCTAGAAAAACTGTAAAAATCTTGTATGGAGAGGTTACTTCCAATGTGTACTATTCTGGATTTTATTTAAAGATTCAATTTAAAGAAAAAAAAATCCACATTTCGGGGTCGTCTAAATGTTTACATAGAAGGATCACAGGGGTGTATCTAGGATCTTGGAAGAGAGCTGGGATGTGTTTGTATCTTTAGCTGTAGCCCTCCAATTACAGCATGTTCTGCATCCATTTGAACTGAAGAGCATGTCACATTCTTGGGGAATGCATAAGTTACTGGATCCCGTGGTGATTTCACAGGGTAATCATCAAGGATTCTGAACTGAGGCCCCCCAAATGTTTATTTCTCATGGATCCATGAGAACTCTAAAGGTGTATGTTAGATTCTTGACAAATGAAGAGGGTTAGATTCTTTAGGAATACAGGGCTTAATTTGGGGTCCCAAAGTACTGTCTACATGTAATTATCATGTACTCTGAGTACATTACACTTCTATTTAGGGGTAATAACAGTGGATCCACAAATAGCACTGAAATGCTTTGAGGATCCTGGACGACTCTGTTCTGGAGAAATGTATGGGTTTATTCACTGAACACAGATAGATGATGGTGGAGGTGTGTGAGAGCTTTGAGCTGTAAATCGACGTCCACCAGGTCAGAGACGCCACAGTGAAGAAAATGTCCATCTCCATTATCCTGTAAAAACACACAGAGAGCTCCCAGTTGTAATAAAGGTGGACATTTTGTTCAGTGTCCAGCTTCCTCTGAGTCCTGTCTCTGTGGCGTAATGACAGAAACATCCCAGTGTCACTCCTGTCTATTCTGCATTCTGATGCTTTGCGAGGAGAGTGGGAAGAGGTCATGGTTGACTTGAAAGCCAGTGCCATGAAATATCGACTGTGATAATAAAATATTCTAATTTTACGCAGCAGTCTTGGTAAATGCGTTGAAGACCATATTTGAAAAAAAAAAAAAACCCAAACATCAGCATGAAAGCATTGTATGTATAATAGCTTGCAGCTCACACTCATAACAAACTGGCTGCTGTGTACGTTTGTGTTTCCTGCTTTGGACACGTGAGAGGAGATTTAATCTTTACTCCCCGGTGCGACCCCTCTCCTGTGACTGCTGGGGTCATGCGTGCAAACCAGCCATGGTGATCATAAAAATACTGCCATCACACTCCATATCTCCCTCAGTGACCCCCCCCCACACACACGCGCACAGAATAAATGGTATTAACTACCCAGCTCTCACTCTCCATCATCCATCACATTTTTCAGTCCTGTAAAAGAAAAACAAACTGCTGTTCTCACACGGTTTGAGAGAAACAGTGCAGACTTGGGATCATAAGTCACCTCTGCAGCAGGAACATAATGCAGTATTTTCTGTAATAATTGCCCAAGTTGCCGAGTGTTACCCTCAGAAGGCAACAGTCAATCAAAGGTCCACAAATAAGCAGCCTTGTTTGCCCAGGACTGAACACTGCTCTCTGTTTTCGTTTGAACCTTTCTGGAACATTTTCAGGTTATTCCATCTGCCGAGCTTATTTTTCAAAGAGGGAAATTTGATCAATTTTTCTCTCAGGCTGAGACTGAGGCAGTTATGACTTTCTGCCACGGTGTACTCGTTTCAGTGTATGAGGTTACTGCTAGTTCTTGTTAATGTGAAAATATATGCAGCTTAAATCCTGCATGGCTGCACAAAACTCACTAAAGGTTGTTATAATGCAGCTGTATGTACATGTTGAGCACCACTTTTAGCTAGCACTGAGGCACTATTTGGTAGGATATGTTGTTTATTCCTTGGTAGTAGTGGAATTTTACTGCTATTTTCACACTAGACATGCAACTTGTGCAACATTTGCATGGTCTGTCAATTTTTCCCATCTTACAGTTCCTCAGTTTGATAAGTCTACCCTACCAAAGACCCTCATGTCTCGAGTAAATAATCTCAGGTGTGACGGAAAATATCAGATGCTAATTAGCTAGTTAGCTGGAAAGATAAAACTTGCTTCAAACTCTTTACCTCACAAAAAGCTCCCGGAGGCAGGTTTGTAAGATAACTTGTTAAAATTTAAATATTATCTATTTCAAAATAAATTTGTATTTAGCCAAATTGCCACACACAGTGGGCCAGTGACAGCTAATGGGTAACTGAAAATACATTTCTTTATCAAAAGCATTGTGGTGCTGACACAGCCATCACTTTTATATTCGTGATAGCGTTCGTCGTGTCAGTCAGGTAGTTTGTTTTGCACAAATGTGCTGATCTCCAGAGGAGACAGTGCTGTACAAAATGGTTGGAGCAGGGTTGATATAACAGAATGACCTCTTGCTTCTTGGCCCTCTTGGCCTGTGTGACACTGGTTTAGCACAGAGCAGCACAAATTATGCTTAACAGGAGGAGGGACACATTTTTCCATTCTCTCCTAATCCAAATGGAAAATCATTCATCTTTACTTCATATTCATGTAAAAAATATCTCTCTGCCAGACAAGCTCATGTGTAATAAATTCCAGTCTGGGCTGACATTCTTACACACACACTCTAAGCACTTTTTCCAATTGAAGCATGAAGCTGGAAAAAAGCAGAACTACAGTAAAATAATGTTGAACTCCAGCTGAAGTGCTTTGATCATGTAGACCTTCCTCCAAAATACTCTGAACATCCCAGCTGACTTTGGGCAAGAGGCAGGATACAACCTGAACAGGTCTCCAGTCTGTCACAGGGCTGATATATAGAGACAAACAACCATTCACGCTCACATTCACATGAACAATTTAGAGTCACCAGTTAACCTAACCTGTATGTTAAATGAAACAAATGAGAGATATTAATCAGGATCCTTGTATGACTCCTGGCAGGAAGTCTGAGGTTATTATCCTGAAGTGTGGTACGGAAAGCAGAGGAGAAGGATGCTAGTAATTTGGTCAGATTTAATGCCATATCCTCACTGTCCACATCTGAACGCTAATCACCCCACCAGGGGGACAGCAAAGGGAGGACAAGCTGCTCAAAGAAATGAGCCCAACGAGTGCTGTTGCTCCACTGACAGGAAGAGTAGGAGGCAACAACTGTAATCAGTCAGGGTCCCTGTGGAATAGATGATGGTGCAGCTGTGCCTGGGCTTTATAAGCTGTGCTGTTGTGTAACAGGGACAATACAGAGATGCAGTCTATTTTAAAAACCCTTGGAATAACAGTCATTACAGTCATCCTGAAATCACGCACCAGTGTTGGCCTTAAACAAAAAAAAAACACTAAAAGTACAGTATGAATCCCAGTCAGCTGCTTTTCGAGGAAGCCATTTTCAGTGTTTCATTGCAGGGCCAACAGCATACTGAGGATTCAGTCATTCTTAAAGCTGCACTAATTCATATTTTTATATGAACCGTGACTCAAATTACCATGTGATGTGAAAATAATGTGACATACCAACAGAGAATTAACACCCAATTCTGCAATTCCCCTGAACTCTACAGTGTGTTTTAGTGTCTTTTAGGTGGAGGGGAGTTATACAGCCCCCAGAACTGTCCACTTTCTGCTGAGGTTCAAACATTTTTAGCTCACACAGATGAAACTTATCATCAGTCTGATACTTTAGAGGGAAATCACATATATTTCCCACTGAGGTCTTATTAGAATTTTAGATTACTTGTATACATGTAAAATCTTTTTAGCCATTTTGTTGTATTATAGGAAAGGTTATGGGGGGGTCACCAGAGATCTCTTAGGATGCATCTTAACTGTCTACATCTTATGGGGATTACGAATGTTGTATAATAATACATCAACTAATAAGGAAAATGACAATGATTGTTAAGAAACCTTGGCATGGACCAAAACACTGGTCAAGATGAAATTCTTAAAGTAATGCTGGATGAAAGGAAACCTTAGCATTCATCCTCTGGGGACCGGGAACATACCATACCAAATTTTATGACGGTCTGGCCAGATTTCTTCCTCTGATGCTCTGGATGAGAAAATCATTTGCATATGCTAGTTAACCAACATTGCCATCCATAGCATTCTATCCATACCGATTCTTGGCAGGAAACCCTCCCATCCACCCCCCTGCCCTCTCCTTCATCGTGTCCTTCCACACACTGGATTGTACAGTAAGTGGCAGTTGGTTCAGTAACCCCAGCACAGCAGAGTGCACAGTGTTAATGCCAGTACCCCACATGAATAATGGGAACCCTGTGCGGTGGCCCAGCTGCTCCTGTCAGGCCCCAGCGCAGCAAAAAACCAAACAGAGGGGCCCCCTCACACTCTGCTCTGATAACACTCTCTGTCACCGTCCAGCTACACAGGAACGCCGCCAATCACAACTGACCACAGCGTGTGGTGATATCTCAGACCCCTGCCCATCTGCTTCCTGGCCTGCCTGACCTTGGAGGTCACTCAGACAATGGATGTCTGGCCAAAGAGGAGGCCTGTGGCTTAGATTGGATGACCTCTGAGTGAATGATGGACCTCTGCTTTGCCTCATCTGACCTGTATTCAGAAGAAAGTAAATCAAATGCAAAAACTACATGGAATTCAAATTTACAAGCTTCTCACCACATGTTTTGTGGAATGCACACAATGTCTCCAAATTATAAGCTTCATACTCAATAAAACAGCATAAACATAACATTACAAGAATCATGCTCTAACCAGTTTTTCAGTTGCTATACTTAAAGAAGAAATCCACTTATTTTACAACTTTACAAATTTTCAGATTTGGTCATTGTTTCTATTAAGTTATATCAGTACTGTACTCACCAAAGAAACTGCTGAGATCTGGCTGGGAACAGGGCAACAGTGCTACAATAAAGTTGTACAGGGTGAACACCATGAACTTTCAGATGATAAAAATGTTGTATAATTGTATACAAGCTCACACTTATCTGAAACACTTTGGAGATAAAATTGAAAGTGAGCACTCTTAAAATATTGAAAATAATAGAATCCAGGAAGTTGCTCTGTAAACTGATCAATGTTTACAACAGATACTTTAGGAACTAAATTTAACATTTACCTTAATTTCAACCAAATGACAACCAAACAAACTCCATCAGCTGAGAAAGACTGAGGGGGAAAAAAGCTAGTAAGTGGAACTTGAATTAGAAACAACTATTTCCAAGGTGAAGACTAAATTTTTCAAGTTTATGTTGCCTAACCCCAAACATAATCAAATATAAACTCAGTTGCAGTTCATTAGGAGCACCTAGCTAACACAATGCAAAAGCACCACAAATTGCAGGCTACAAAATGACTGTAGAGTTCAATCAACAACTCTCGGAAACATCCAAGCATCCATTATCCATACTGCTTATCCTCTTAAGGGTCACGGGCCGACATTGGATGAGAGGCAGTGTATACCCCGAACAGGTCTCCAGTCTATCACAGGGCTGCCATATAGATGCAAACAACCATTCACACTCAAACTGCATCTGCCTGTCTTTGGACTGTGAGAGGAAGCTGGAGTACCCAGAGGCTGAAGAACCCATGCAAGCACAGGGAGATCATGCAGCCCCCAGTCAGCTGAAAATGTATCACTACTGTAACATTTGCATAAATTTTAATGCTATTTATGTTTCTGTCACAAATCCCATCCTACTTCCTTCCTCTTAGATACTGTAGCACAACGAATCTGATGCTGACTGCATAAAAAAGCTATATACATTATATAACCTGTCTTATATCTCCATATATACAAGGCCAGAGACACAGTGAGCAGACATATGATTATGAGGGGAGCTGCTGTGTTAGCTGTCAGTGTGTGAATGGCACCGACTGCCAGAGACTGTCTTCACTCAGTGACTGCAGGGTTATTGCAGCAGTGTGCGTGGACGGCACATCAACAAGCTGTCAAGCTTCAGCTCAAGTCCATGTAGAGAAAAAAAAGACAAAATATTGTCCATCATGCATTATGCATGCTGTATATCTGCACTCTGACTCACTGACTGTAATGTCTTTGGAAGCAGAAATGATTTCATTGGTTGAGGTATGTATTATTTGCAGACCCGTACTCACAGTGTTTCCAATCAGCTAAAGTTAAAGCCCCTATATGTGTGTGTGATTTTATTAATGATTGATAACATATTAATAATTATATGTTAATGTTAATTTATTAATATAAAACAAAGTACGTGTTTGTTTTTACAGACAAATTAGAAAATCCCAATGAAAATATGTCATATCTTATATAGCCATAGTCATCTACACACAGGGGCTTTAAACCGATGTCTAGTCAAGGTCTTCATAACGCCTGAACAACCTTCAGCCATAAGGCAGGGCAGCTTGTGTGTAGCCTGTGAGGCAAAACCCAGGAGTAAAAATATGATCCCCTTCCGTCTTCAGTTCATTCTTCTGTGTGTGTGGTGATAACTGAAGGCAACTTAAATGAGCTTATCTCCATTTTTATCAGCACAGTCAGAGGACACTGTTTAGTGAGAGTCAGAGGGATTTAAGAAAACTGACCTCAAAGACAAAAGTGAGGGGAGCAATTTAATGTGAAACAGACATGCCCCCTCCCACCCTCAGAGGAAACTATGTACCTGTGTATACCTAAAACCTCAGTCCACAGCTCTAACATATATGTTCAGTAATGGGAACCAGAAAGGTGTAAAATGCATGTAAAGCATTTTGTGTATCAAAAAATATTTTCGGCAGCTCTCATACACACAGCTTAACACTGTTACAGAGAATATACTTACAATTTATGAACCTATCAGCAGCTTGTTCTACAGCACAGTCAACACATTGTGCTCTCTGACCCACTCTCTCCTGCAGAGCTCATTTTCAGTTAAAGATGCCCATAGATGGAAATATCACCTTAACTGTGACAAAACCTGAATTACCCTTTCAACATGTCAGCTAATTCTTTACATGAAAACACAGGAGGCATTTTACAGTAAATGCCTGTAATGCACTTTCCCCCTTTGACACAACCTTTCAGACCAGTCATGGTGAATCTGTCTCGTTTACACTCCCAGCAGACACATCTGGAGTGCTGTTTCTGGTCATTAAACGAGTGTAAGTCCAGTGTTTAGTCGCCTTTTAGCTCTGGTTTGATCTTTATCATCTGCTGGGGAAAATATGTGGCTCCTTAGCTGATAAATGTTCCACTATGTTCACCCGCTAGCAGCTAACTTTGCCTGCTGTTTGTTGTCTGGTGCTGGACACGTGTTGTAAGGTGAGAAACAGGGCTGATTAAAGCAAAGGTGTTGTGGCTGAAAACCAAAACAAAGAGCTAAAAAAGGCTAAAAGTTCCACAGAATTGAAGAGAACAACAGTCTTGGACAATAATAACCTGTTGGTTCATCACTATTAATGACGCCTTTCAAGTTAAACACAGTTAAAACAGTCATTAGATCCATTATTAATATAAAAAAATATTGATTATTGCAGCTTTAACGTGACCAAAAATTATTTGATTTACCTTACCACAACATCTGCCAAACCTTTTCACATCATCCTTATGTTATTCTTTGTAGGGGAACATAGTCCGCTTGGTAACAAGACACTGACTGCTTATCCATGCAGTTCTTCAAACTACTGCACAGCACATTCTACACATATAAAACTGTATGTGGGTTAATGTGAGTGTAAAGATGCTGGGTGTTTATGTGGGCCAGAACTGGGTACCTACTGCCAGAAGCAGTGTTGGCCAACATAAGGGAGGGTAGCTGGGGCTGGGGTGGGATGGGGTGTACCACTTGGTAGCTTTGCTGACAGGAAGTGGGCCCGCTCTGTCCCCACATTCCTTGAACAGATGTTTGACAGAGAAAATATTTTCACAGCTGGAGAGGGGAGGGGAGGGAAAATATATGTTTTACAATATATCACGTTGGAGGTGGAGAAAACTGAGGAGAAAAAGAAAAACCTTCCACATGGACGATATGTTACAATATGGGGTCAGCGCATGTACTGTCCTCAACTGGTCCTGGGAATTCCCATTGGATGTTCAGTCAGTGTATCCTCCTCAAAATTTCCCATAACTCCCTGGGTTCATATCCCTGTGTTGATGACAGGGAATGTCTCCATTAATCATTGACTCTCAAAGGAATGTGAGCTGGCTGTCTAATGATTAATGCAAGAAAACAGCACCTGGTCTCTATCAGTAACACCCTGCTGTAATGTGAAGTGAGTGGTGATGATGAAGGTGCTGATGATGATGATGACTGATATAAGAACTAGAAAGGCTTTTTTTTTTGTTTTTTTTTTTGAGATGCATGTTTTTGCTGAGTTAAGTGGTGAAAAGAGAATTTAGAAGGACGAGTATCTGTGCGCCCATCCCACTATTCAAAGCACAAACCTGACCACAAATCCAAACTATGCAACAGTAAGGAAACTGACTGCGGCTGTGGTGTCGCATGGTGAAAAAAAAAGTGTTGACAAAAAACAGAGCAGTTTCACATCACACTTTTTTGGCCGAGTCAGATGATAGAAAGTGAGAAGTGGTCTCCATCCACTGACAAGCGGAGAGACTTCCAGCCAGGGTTGACTTTAAGAACTGCTGCCTCCCAAGAGAGACGCTCTCTGCCTGTCTGAGCTCTGAAACTAGAATCACCAGAGGACAATTACTCTCTCCATTCTGGGCTCGTCCTCGGCTGTTCTGGACACCTCTGAAACTGTCAGGAAAACAATTTATCACCTCTTTACATCCTCCCCACCAACACCAGCTCACAAACATTTCAACAAACAGCTTACTGGCCGAAAGTTCACTGCTGTGTAACTGAACCCTATATTACTGACTCTATAAACTATGACATGTATCATATGGTTTACTCCTATTGGCTGCTCAGTAGCTCCACTAAGATCCCTGCTCAACAAGTCCTAATACCTAAGAAAGAAAATGGGTCATTATGATGTCAGCCTGGAAAGATGGCATTGAATGTCTTCCAAACTGACCCATGTGGTGTTTTCTGGTTAAGGTCTGGTTAAGCACCAGAAACATCTTTGCACAGCCAACAGTGCACAAAAGCCTGAAGCTAGCTGGACCCCAGGAAAAGGACATGATGGCAGCAGCAGGGCTTGGTTGGAAAAAACGGATTCGACAGTTGGACTCACTTCAGTATATAACGACTGATAACGATGAAAGTGGGAAAGAGCGAGTGTGTAGTCTAAAGTCAGCTGGGTTAAATCTTATATGAAAGCAAGTGTCTTAAGTATTTTTGCAAACTAATCTGCCAAAGCTCAGCTATGATGTTCACTCACCAAGACAAGACTTAAATGTCCAGAGTTTTAGTCGACTAAAAATGGAGTAAAATTAAGAAGATGAGTTTGAATGTATATGACATGTACACCACATGCCATACTAAGCTGACTGGACAGACAAGGGCTGTCAGGAACAAAAATTAGTGCAAGGCATGACAGTAGAAAACAACCAGTCCATCAGTTGGGCCTCCTCATGACATGAACCGCCTTCTTGGCTGCACCTTTGTACATTGTGCAAGTCATGAAGGAGGGCAGGCTATGATTGGTTGGGTCTAACATACAGTTTGCCGTGTCTCCCGGCTAAGTCAAGGTAAGAAGTTATAACTTAATAACAGCCTAATCTGACCCTGTGACCATTCATCTGATGCTGTTATTTTTCTGGTGCAGGCAGTCTCACCTTGACATTAGCCCGTACTGTCCGTTTTACCTCAGTCTGAACCCTCTCCTGAATCCTCTGTGTTGTGACAGCTGCAAGGTCTGTGTTTGAAGATCCTCTCAGTGGAAGGAAAACATGGCCTGAGAGAGGATCAATATCCCTCCTCTTATTATTGCTGGTGTGGCCTGGATGGTTGTGGAGTCTAGCCAGGGGCAGCAGGTAGCTGTCAGTCACAGACCACCTGAGGAGACTTCTGCCTCTCAAAGAGGGAGGCTGAGGCTGGAGATTATTACCTGCTTTTATGCAAAGGCCATAAAGTTAATATATGTGCTGATACTTGGGTTCATATCAGATTCTTCCACAGGACAATTCTTAGGCTGAAAGTCCCTTGAGTAAAGCTCCTATCCCCAGTTACATAACACACTTCCAGTAGTCAGTAACATAGGCCGCTTCATGTGCTGAGGAAGACTGTGAGATGTGGTTGAAAGCTCAGAAAAACACTAATTAGATTGTTTTTGGTCAAACTGCTGTTTCAAAAGTCAAAAACAAACCTCCATGTAAAACCTTTAAACCATGATGTCCTGAAACTCCTCCAGAAAATAAAGCAATTACAACTCACCAAACTCAATCCATGGAAGAGGAAGAGGAAAAGGAGGAAGACTCTGGCATGTAGATGAAAGCTCGGGAAAAAGACAGTTTTAGATTAAAATGACTATAATATATATATTAATAGTAAGATTGTCAGGTTAGCTTCATTGGATTTGTCCAGCTCCTCAACCACAATCACCTCTGACAGCAGCAACTGTCTGTGTCTTCAGTGCACCGAGGTGAATAATCACCTTGACACTGCATAAAAGTCAAACAAGGATATAAGAGATGATATTAGTAACAGACAGATCACAGCACTGACTGACCTGATAACTCACTCACTGTAAAAACGTGATGATGAGTGCGTTCTCTGTTTTGCCAACGCTCTCTTTCCAGTCTCTGGTTACGGCGTCACTGCTTATACAGGTGCATGAATGAGAGCACCATTCATCTGTGCCACTACGATGACTTTGAACCCAGTACTCAATCAGACCATTATGGGTCTGTTTCAAAAAACATGTAAGGATGATCTTCCTGCAGCATCTTGCCGGCCACGTTACTTGGCTGGAGTCGCTGGCTCTGCTCCCACTCAGGCTGGCCAGACCTACAACTGACCTCGTGACTGCACCGCTCAGAGTGCAGGACGGATGTGCAGGGCCAGAGGGAACTGGAACAACACTGATTAAACTCCTCCTGCAATTTATAGAGACACATTCTGGACAATAAGAATATACAAACATTTCTCCTCTGTCTGTTTGTTTAGTACGACATTGGTATGAAAATGGAAATTAGTCAAATAAATGTTAGTATAATTCCATAATTCAACAGAGTACAGTAATAGTTAAACATAATGCTTGATAGTCTTTTAGCATATCCTCGTCAAATTATTATGTTTCATGACATACTCCAAGGGCCACACTGAGCTGCACTGTGTATTTTCCTTTTTGCCAGGGCATTGCCTAAAACAAACTTCGGGAACCCTGCCTGTGCTTGTTTAACATCTTGGTTCCTCGCTCAGCTTTGTGGAGATGGATGTTTGCAGTTGGATTTTGTACTGTGTTGCTGGGAAGGGAAGTTTATAATATATTTCCTGTTAATGTTCCAGTTACACTAAGGACTTTACCACATGTTCACATTTCAAGAGGCTTCTAAAAACACTGCCCACAAACGCACGTGCATGCATACGCAAGCTGTAGTGTGTGAAACCATGGTACATAAAGTCAAAGAAATGTTATAGAGAACATTTGTGTGACTTTCCCACGTTTTTCATTTGACACATAAATGTACCTGTTGGACTGGATCCTGAACTGTTGACAGAACTTTCTCTTTGCACATGCATGGTAAAGTAGGAACATCACTCTTTTGGCTCTGACTTGCAGATCAAACGTGCGATGTGAATTTTAACTGTATAATAACTGTTAGCAATGTATTCTGAACACATGCTATGTCCTTTTCGAAGTGGCAGAGCTTGTTGTAGCACGATCTTCACCTGACCCGAGGCCAAACTGTCACAATGCCAAGGAAATAGATATTTTATTGTGGTATATAATCCCTCTCCGGAGATGGGAAGAATCTGCCGTACAGTATTCTTCAGGAAGAGGGGATAAGAAGAAATTCAGGTTGGCTCTGAGTCAAAAATAAATAAATTAAAAAATAACATAAGTGAAAGCAGAGGCCATGGCAGAGGCTTGCTGGAGTCTGGGAGCCAGTTTGTTCCGTACTGACTGTCAGGCTCTTTTCACTGTTCCACAGGCCCAGCCTGAGCCACAGTCTCCCTGTGAAAAGAGCAAGGCTTAAGACAGTTGGAGATGAAGACAAAGGGGGACACACTGCCCCTCTCCCCCTGAGTAACCACCCCCTCCCACGGCCACACAATGATAGTGTACAATGGAATGATGTGTTCTTTTGGCTCGTCCCTGATGTGTCATCCCGTGCTCCTGTGCAGGACTCCCCAGCATTGTGTGCAGGCCTCTGCCATTGTGGCCTTTCTTTCTGCCTAGGCAGCCTGGACCTCCCTGGCTCCCAGGGTCAGGAAGCAGGGAGGCCCCGGGGACTGACTAGCCTGTGGGGGAGGGAGGAAGGCAATGACCTGTGGTCTCTCTCTATCTCAGTATCTATGTGTCGCTACCATGTTTGGAAAAGTTTGCGAACACCTTGTAAACACTCATTTCTTTTCTATCTGCGGAGCCTCCTTCTGAAGCCAAACTAAACAAGTATCAGTCTGGGTTTAGGTCCAATCACAGTATTCCTCTGCAGCTTCTGGTATCAGTTTGGCCATAAACGAGGCTCCAGACACTGTTTATAATCACTATCATGTCTCTTAACACACCTGACTCCTTTAATGTGGGTAACAACAGTTTGAGATTACCTGACAACAGTTAATAAATAGTAAAAGATAATTAAATAAAGAGCCTCCTCTTTTTTACAAAGGTGTTTTAGGTCCTCTGCTGTTACAGCACTTAAAAACAATATCTGCAGTTCTGTGTTAACTATATTTCTGTGCTGATGATTCAGTTTTATATTCCTAAGTGTGTTTGTTTCACTGACTGATATCCAAGCTTTGTAAATGACGTTTACTCATCTCAAATTACTTCTGAGTGCAAGCAAACAAATTAAAGTTACCTTTGTTTTCCCCAGAAAAAAATGTTTTTATTTATTATTTTTTAAAATCCATTGTATTAAAATCTTGGGATTGGATTCAAGAATTGTCCATTTGAAGTGTTTGCAGAAGTGAGGCTTGTTTTTCACACGATCAGATTTAATAAGTGGCAAAAACTGCATGTAACTGCTGCTAAACCTCACAGTACAGTACAGTACAGTAAACCACAGCGCTTTGTCACAGAAAACAGTTCCCACAAACACCACTGCCGCCTTTTTTTTTTTTTTTTTTTACAATGCTCCACTAAACCAGCTGCCTTTTTGTCACAAGGGTATAAGTCCTTAAATTTAAGTCAGGCTTGATAACACTTGATGTCTCAGCTCTATGAAGCATTGTAGTGTATTTTAACTCACTGTTCTGGTTGCACAACCCACACCTTTACTATTGTAGCATCAGAGAGCTCTGAAAAAAAAAAGGTCAGATAAACCCACTGTACACAACAGAGCTCAAAGGAGAGTGAATATTAAACTGACATTCACCAGTTGGCCTGAACATGAATGCTCATCTTGCTCTGCGTTTAAATAGGCAAATATTTTGTCAAATTTACTTCAGAGTCAGAAGTCTTCAGGGTCTCAGTTACAAGATCAGAGTTACAAATCTACGCTACATTACATCATTTTCTCAGAATACTTCTTGTCTATCTTTGGTTACTTCACAATCTAGTTGTAGGGTTTTCCCGATTATAACGGTGGTTGTGAGCTTTGGACTTGAATGAGGCTTTAGGTGAAGTGACCGGGAAAAGCGCATTCTACAAATGTTACGGCCCAGCGCCCGTCTTTAGTGTGCACAGTGAAAGAAGCCGAACCCGGAACTATGGATATGCAGATGTGAGATACGTCATGACCACTTACTTAGGCCCGTCTGCTGAGACGAGACCAGAAAGGAACTAAAAGGGTGGACGGAGGAACTGGCTGTGTGAGAGCAGTCAAGGGGAACATTGCCCTTGGGCTTATGAAAGCGCATTTTTCTCCAATGTCATGGAGATTTCTTTTGTTAATGAGCTGTATCCATGGGCTATCAAGTGCTGCCAAATGCGGAGAGGAGTTTTTCCTTGGCTTAATTAAATCATGGACAATTTTGTGGTCTTAATGTCAGCCTTCATGTAACTGTTAGTAGGAACCCAGAACACTTTTTGTGTAGAATGAATCAATGAAAAGAGTCTGATTTGCTCATTCTTGCTTAGGAATTACATCAATGTTGGATGATTCCACATATCAGGATTTATATCCAGTCCTCCATCAGAAGGCAAAGGTGTTTATGCTTGGTGGCCACACTTGAAGGTGGTCTTAATAGTATGCCACCCTTCAGAGGGCTGAGGCATGCTAATAATTTAAATATTAGGATAATGGTGCATGCTTTACGACTGTCTAGACAATAGCTGTGTGAAGTGGGCCTGAGTGTTGGATTATTAGTTTCGGAAAATCACTGCAGAAGCATTTCAGCCATGTTTTTCAGTCGTACGTCTTGGACACGTCTGAAGGAACCGATATACTTATGTTTTAGTCAATACATCTGTCTACACAGGCTGCATAATGGCTACACTCATCTGATTTGCCTTCAATTATTACCATTATCTCACAGCGATAAGCTTAACTAGCAGGAGTGAGTGATTTGTGGACATTTCTTTGCCCTGGGTTTTGCTTCTCAGGCTGCCCTTTTTCCTTGATGGAGCTTGATGGGGCCTTATGGAACTCTAGAGGAAAACTTCTACTACTTTGGGCTAAAAAGGTGCTTCCACCTTCTGTCAGTACTGATGCTTTTGTCTGGACGTAAGGCCTGATGAGAAGCTAGTTTTTCTCTGCAGTCAAACTGATTCCAACTGCTGAGACAGTTTTGTGTGTAATGCAACACCCCCCTTCAGAGAAGCCAAGCAGACTTTAGCCTCTGGCACTCACATTATAATGATACATGATCCATGAACAATACCTTAGTAAATACATACACCTCTGAGAGCTTAGGCGATGTTAGCTTTGCCCTGCGGGTCATACCTTTGGTAAGTGGAATGGAATCCAGCGAGGAACTACAGATACAGTAGGTACAGGAGGAGGTGGATGCGGTGTGTGTGTGTGTGGGGGGGTCCTTTATCCCGGAGGAGAAAACAGTGGGAGAGTGGGAGAAGTCTCTCCGTTAACAGACTGACAGGAGATGAATGTGAGAACTAAGCGTTTCTCCCTTTCATTGGCTTGCCTAATTCTATAACTCTATACTGGAACGATAATAAGCAGCAAAGGGTTTGCACAAAGCTTTTTAATCCACATTTTAAAAGCTTGGACTTAACAGGAAGACAGGGCAGACAAACAGAAGGAAGAAAGGGATTTGGAGTACTCACCTCTACAGTTTCTCTCTACCCAAAATCCTCTATGAAAGGGAAGTGCAATTTTTTTGTGTTCAAAAGCTTTGAAACCATAAGAAAAGAGGCTCCTCACTAAAAGCATAACTTAACAGCTGTTTTAGCCATGTACAGGAGTGTGAATGCAACTTTTTCATGTTCAAAACAGGCCCTGCACATGAAAGGCTCCTTTCATGATCCTTGTGTGCAATAAAAACGGCCACTTGCAGCAGCCTGGAACTCAGGGGAGGCAGATCCAAGGTGGCCTTGGTTGTGGGACACAAGCCTGGGGAGGTATGGTGGGGGACTAGTTGTTGTGTTATTGTGTTAATTGTAAGAGAGGAAACTTTTCAAATGCCAAAATAGAGATTTTATAATTGCAATACGTTGAAAGCATAAGAAGTTTAGCCTCGGTAAAAACCGGCTCTGAGGAGCACTGGCAGATACACTTCTCAATGAAAGCTGTTCTTACATGTGGTTTCAAGTGTTTGAAGCAAAATAAAAAGATGATAGCACTGCCAGTGAAGGCAGCATTCTGTTGTTACACTGCAGCCCTGCTGCACTCCAGCTCTCTCAAGTTCAAAGTGGAGTGGTCCCAGACTTATCTCGCTGTTGCCACAAGGGACCTCATTTATGACATTCTAAAGCCTAGCAGGGGCCTGATTTCAACCAAAGGACAACCCCAACCAGATTTTGAAAGCCCCCCACCTTAAAAAAAAAACTCCAGAAAAGCTGAAACGCTCTGACTACTGTATATTAACTTGGCACAAATTTCAATCTCGTCCACATCTGTTCACGGTGCTGCTCTGACACACGCACACACACACACACACACACACACACACACACACACACACACACACACACACACACACACACAC
>JBBMJY010000011.1:18638005-18727574 GCA_037833715.1 Toxotes lorentzi | reverse complement strand
ACACACACACACACACACACACACACACACACACACACACACACACACACACACACACACACACACACACATTCACCCCTGAGATCTGATGCAAGCAGCACTGGAGAACATGTTAAGTGGTGTGGAGGTGGTACATTTGAAAAGGGGCTTAATGAAATCATAAGTAGAACAGTATGGCTGGGGATGAATGGGAGGCCAGGCTGTTTGATGATGTGTAGCTCTGGATCTCACTGCTGCCAAGACGTTGACCGTTCAGAGTCAGCCTGTGCTAACACAGAGGTTACTGCCCTGCTGTACGTGTTTCCGTGGCAGAGCTCCTGTCAGTGGCTGCTGTTGCTGTCAGATGAACACACACACACACACACACACACACACACACACACACACACACACACACACACACACACACACACATTTGTCCTCATGTCAAATTTTCTCCTGTATAATATATAGTATATATAATTAGTATAATTAGGTTCTGAGAGAGAGGATCTGCAGATGTCCAGGTTCAGACATCAAATATTGTTCAGAAATTTAAAATGTTAATTACAACCACTGGCGGCCATCTATGAAAGCCTATAGTGTCCTCTAGACCAGCAGATAAGCTTCATATCCTCTAAATTATCTGAGATCAAGTAAAAGTTTGCGTCAATGCTAAGGAGTCGCAGCGTAGAGTTGTGATCTCTGTGATGGCAGTGTAATATATAATTTAACATTAACATGCATGATACATGAAATTTAAAGCTGCTTTGCTTTCTGTTGCAAATGCTATCACCAGCAGCTCAGCTCTCATGTTGCCGTCTAGCAAGGAGTTATGTTACCACCGTTCTGTGTTATGATACTGCTATAAAGATTTTAGACACACACACACACTCACACACACACACACACACACACACACACACACACACACACACACACACACACACACACCCAAAGAGATAGAGAGAATTACAAATTTCACACTTGAAAGAAGTGTCAAATGTTTTTTTGTTCACCACATATCATGTTCAGTCTTCATAGAAATGGGTTATAAAATTCACTATTAAAGTTAATATGTAACAGAACTATAGTGAAGTTTCAAGCTGTTTCTTTTATGCTGTGAATCAAATGAATATGTGAAGCTCTGCCTTTTCCTTGCTGAGTAAACACACCTCTTTTTTTATTCCTTTGAAAATCAGCATGTTTGAAATATTTGCTTTTCATTTTCTGTCTGTTTGAAAAAAAAAACAAAAAAAACCCCAAAAAAAACACAACATCTGGGAAAGATATCATCCACCTCCTTTGCTTTGTCACATAGTAACTGTGACCATGGCAACAGGGGTCTGGGCGAAGGCAGCGTTCAACAGGAGTTCAGTTGCGTTTCTGCTGAGAGGTGGTAAAATTAAAAAAAAAAAAAAAAAAAGCCCACTGTGGATGAAAAGAAGTCGCATCCCAAGTTGATTCATCAATAGATCTTATACTAAAAAAAAAAGGAAACTGGGCTTCACGTCTTGACGCCGTCTACAGCACGCTCCAGAATCCAAACAAAATGAAGATCTAATCCTTCTGTTAGCATGTCTCCTCACACTGTTATTACAGAAAATGATCGCCCGGTCAGATCTCCCTGACAGCCATCTTAAATCCACTCACAGATCTCAGGAGACCCGTTTTCTGCATACTCAATATGCTCACAGCTCCTTCAGCCCTCACAGTCGCCATGGCAACCTTGGACCACCTCTGGCTTCTAGTGCATCTGTCAGTCAGCACCCCACCCCTCCCACCCTCATGCACACACAAACACTCTGCCATCTTGCTTCTTTGTGGCATGATGGTGTGTTTCAATGTTGGTATGAAATGTTTTTTCCTGCTTGTTCTTTTCTACAAATTGAAATATCTCATTATGATACATGACAGATTTAGTAAAATCCTGCATTCATCCTTCTTTACTCCACCATTTCGTCCTTACCAACACCACCGCACACCATGAGTAGATGGTGAGAGGAACGCTGAGATGGCAATGCAGAACTCTCATTTGTTTTCCCCTGGTTTCTACCTAAAGAGGGCAGCCTTGAGCCTTTTCTGGTGCAGTCCTGTTGACACTTCCTCGCCACAAAAATCCAAAAAAAAAAAAAATCCACGCAAACCTGCTGTGTCACAACCCACACTGTGAATGCAGGACCACCCATCCAGCACTAAAAGTCCCTGGCTGGGATTTAAACCTTACTGACCCCCCCCCCACCCTCCACCCATCAAATCTACAGGAAAAAAACAAAAAACAAAAAAAAAAACCTTGTGTGTGTGTATGTGCTGGTATGCATGCATGAATGTGTGTGTGCAGCAGCGAAAAGGGGAAGGAGAGCAAAGGAGGAGGAGGAGGAGGAGGAGGAGGAGGACAGAGAGCAGCTGAGTGGAGCAGGTCTCTCTCATCACTGAGTAATGTTTTGCACCAGGTTTTTTTCTTTTTTTTTTTTTTTGCTTTTTCAGAAAAGAGTGAAACAGCATTGTGCGTTCAGCTGCGCCCAATGTGTCTATTCTCTTCTCGCCTTCTTCTCTTTCACTGGAGATCTTTCTCTTTTGTCACCCTAAACTCTCCCCGCCTCTCTAAAGGCCCCCCCCTCCCCGCCTCCTTCGCCCTCCAACCCCACCCTTCTAAACCCCTTCTGATGTCCCCACACTTCTAAAAAGGCAGTGCAAAGAGGGAGAGGGAGTCCAGAGGAGGAGGTGGAGGAGGAGGGGTGTTAGGGGGGGTGCATGTTGGGGGAGGGGCATAGTACTGTTGTAATCTGCAATTGCTACAGTCTGGAGTCTTGCTACGCTGTCACCATCCCGAATTGATTTAACCATCAATGGCAGCATCCATTTAAGGGGCAGCCGGCGCTCCGGCCCCGGCTGCCCAAACGCGGTTGAATGTGCCCTGAGCCCCCTTTTGCTCTCTTTCCCACCATTGGGTATCAAAGGCTATTGTGTCCAGAGAAAGTAGAGGGGTCACCCATTTACCCCCCCTGGGGTGGGTGGGGGGGTCAACCACGAGCTGGGACAGAGAGGGGAAATGAAAAAGCAGAGGAAGGACAGCAGCGAGGAGGAGGATGAGGAGGAGGAGGAGGAGGAGGTCTTGAAGTGCAACATCAGGATGGAGCGCTTCAAGTTGTCTGTACAGGAGGAGATGAGTGTGTGTGTGTGTGTGTGTGTGTGGCCCTGACGTCAATGGAGCCACTTAATATGACACACTGAAAATATTTGAAATCTAAGGCGTGTGTGTGTTGTTATCACTGGGATGGATGTTCCTGTTTGGGCCCCGGCTTTCTCTCTAAACTCGGCTCCCTCCCCTGGGGTGGGGGTGGTGTGTGTGTGTGTGTGTGTGTGTTATGTTTATCACTGCTGGAGTCAGACCAAGGACGTAGATTCTTGTTTTCACAGCTCAATAACGGCTGTTTTTTTTTTTTTTCTGCACAATGATTTTCATATGGAGTCTGAGAAATAAAATAAACAAGGGCACTTGTGCGCTGCTGAAGTTTCAGAGGTTTGCAACGCAGATGCCAGGCAAGGATCACATGACCCCCACCCCTGAACCTGGACAACTGCTGACTTCAAGTGGCTCTAACTGCAGCCATTAAAAAAAAATAAAAATGTATTCCATGTTACCATTTATGCAGCTCAGGTTTGATCTCTAGTTTCTCTGCTTTTGTTTGGCTGGATCACACTGATGCCAACAGCTGAGGAACATGAAAACAATCCTCTCTGCAGCACTGATATGAATAAAAAACCTCTGCGGTCCGCGATGCTCGATGGGCTCATTTGAATAATGCGATCAGGGATGAGGTAATTCTACGCTGCCCCTCCTGTGTCAGGTCCACTGCTACACAGTCCAGGATTAACACTGATGTGTTTCTTCCACTTGTGAGTAGCAGGTAGAAGCAAAAGCTTTTTTTTTGAATCAAGAGCAGATTTGTTAAAATGCTTAAAGGGTTGGTTCACTCAAAATTGGAGGTGAATGGAACGTAACAGCATCATCTCATTTCCAAGTAAGGAAATAGGATAAGGATAATCCTCAGACCTCACTGTTTTCAGAAGGACTATTTAACAGTGTGCACTGATGTTATTCTGTGTATATGTAGACAGATTGTATCTGGTACACTGTATCTGTGTATCTGGCTTCACTAACTATGGAACCACATCAAGACTGAGACTGTCTCTAGAAAAAACGATGAGATGATGCAAAAATCGAAAGTTTTCACTACTACGGGCAGCATAAATAAAAATGAAATGATCAGTATATGTTTTCTTATGCTGATAAAATGAAGCAGAACTTTGGATCAGTGTCAGCAGTTTGCCATCTGCACAGTCAGCACAGTTATATTATTGTCACAGTAATGTTTATTACATCAAGAAGCCGGGCTTCATGGTATGAAGGACAAAAATACACAATGAATACATAAATAAATGAAAAAGTAATACATTGTGGTTATGACAGAGGCTAATTCTGTATTTTTACATTTATTTAGTTTTTTATTTATGCTCATGTCATTCTTTTGTCCTTCATACTTGCCACACACTGGCAAGATGCTGTCACTGTTCTGTCCAGTCATATCTCTCCTGTAGGGCTGTGGGTTTGTACGTGGATCCAACAACAATGGCACTGGACTGAGTCCACGATAATGTTACATTTAACTGCACGGGCACCATTCAGTCAGCACGGCTGAGCGCTGTAAATACATTTAGTCGGCTGTATGGATTAGAGTCCGGGGAGGGGACGGAGACACTCAAAGGCTCATATCCTGGACGTCTGGAGAGGCTGTTTTTCACTCTGTGACGAGTTTCAGGTTAACGTGCAGGACTGTTACTCTATCTGCTAATTGTCCAGGAAGAGCTCTGTTGGAAAAATAACCCGAGATGGAGTGTTGAAGTTTTAAATGGAGCAGAGGGAAAGCAGAGAATCCCTCCACCTCTAAAGCAGCCTTGGGCGACTGCAGTTATGCATAGGATATCTTTGGGTGGGTTCCTGTGGCGGAATACAGATGAGGCTGCCTTTCACATTCCTCTCCTCAAACACAGAGTATCACACCCTTGTCACCCAGAAAAAGGGCCACGGCGCTCTCTCCCTTTATTTCAGTTTCGCTCCTGCTTCCATGGTAACCCCAAATACTATTCAGCCCTCGCAAGCAAAGCGGCCCTTGCAGGTGGCTGTCCTTTAAAAGAAAGAATGCTGAGCTCCTTCAAAACAAGTGCTGAGAGAGGCCCGATTAGAACGTGTCACTCTCACATGCCAAATAATTCCTGTCAATTCAAAGCCTGGAAATAAAAGATAAACAAGCCAGATCTTACGTTAATGGTGGAGTCATGTTTTCTATGAAATGGGGCTGTTGATGAGGCTGTAGACGTCTATACAAACACGAGAGCCTGCCTAAAAGAACGGAGGTTTGCTAAAGCCATTTGATTTGTGCTCACTAAAACAGCTCTCAGTCTGATATGATGGGGGGAGGGGAGCGATAGAGTAATAACACTGATGTAACATGAGTGTATTTCTATGGTGAGCATGTCGCTGAGTAACCAGTTGCCTTGGCAACCCTTTCCTTCCCACTCTCCAACCACAGCCATTCCCCTTCAATGCTCTCTCTCACTCTCTCTCTCTCCCTCCTTCAGCACTGTGCGATCTCTATTATGGGAGGAGGATATTAAAGTGTTCTTATCAAGGCATCAGATAACAACAAAGCCAGTATAATCCACGCTCCTGCACAGGTCTGGATAAACGACACGCGGGCCCCGGTGTCATCCGCCATATGGTCCTGAGTGGCCCTCGGGAGAGTCTCTGCCGTGCTGTGGCACTGACTGAGCTAATGGCTCTGCTCAGACAAATGAGACCTGAGGGTTGGATGGCGGATGATGCTAGACTAAGCTCCACAGGGAGCTTCAATTATAGGAGAACAATCCCTAAGTGGTCAGCACATGCAAGGTTATTGCTGGGCTAAAAGTATGTTTTCTAATGTGTTGAAATATAGACGAGTTCTAACTTCAATAGATATCTCTGCATAACGTAACGTCAAAAGTTTTCTGTTATTTCATCACATTCTGTTGAAAACCTTAGTTCATTTTGGAATGTTTTAACGTAAAATACTTGTATAATGACCCTTTAAGGAAGGAATCAACATGAGTGAATGATAAAGATGCAAAGAAATGAGGTCAAATGGTCAGTTCAAGGCACAACATGACACACTTTGTGTCTAAGGGAACACTGAGTAGTCAAAAACAGAGGCAGAACTAAAGATCTTGCTCTTTTTATTCCATGCACCATTCTTCCATATTATCCACAACTCAACTCCACTGCAGTCTCAGCTGGAGATCTGGGTGTGCTATGCTGGAAGTGGCTACTGTACCCTCAAGCTGCAGGCCTCAAGCAGAGATGAGGAGTGGGCTACAGTGCTCTGGAAAGCTCACTTCTTTCTAATTTCAAACACTCAGACTTCACAACCAGCAACATGTGTCACACTGTTTGATGATCAGCAGTGCCACACATCATCCGGGGTGTGTGTGACTGTGGTCTGTGAGAATGCTCTGCTTGTTGTTCACACACAGTGATATATCTCCTTTATGTCGTGGTGTAATTAAGAGCTAGGATTACAAGGACGTTCTTCATTGGTGCAGACAAGCGTGTCTGTGTCATAAAATAGCTTTCCTGTTCCTGGACTGAAAAGACTCTTTGCCTCTGAGCGATTCCTGTTTCTGTCCCCGCTAATGGTGGTGGGGGGGGGGGCACAAATCATATTAATCACAGCAGACTCCAACCAAGGTCAGCAGTGATCCTGTCAGTGTGATAGATGGACAGTACATTAGATTTTCACACTTGTTTTTACACCACACATTAAAACTTTAACTATGCACTCATAAACTGTTTTGTATTGTCAACCTTGTCGCCTACAAAATCCACTGACATACAGCTAATTTGCGACAGTTAAATTTGTCTTGTGGGAAACATTAGAGCTGCCAAAATTATGTTCAGTTTCAGCATCTGTTCCAGTCCAGGAAGTGTGACATCCTAATGACATCCGAATGGTTGGCAGTGTAAAGTACAGGAATAAAACACAGGAAGACACTGGAGACTGCGTTTTTCTTCCTTTATTTCTTTCGGGGACATAGTTGAGATAATTGATCTAAAGCTAATGGTCAGTGATGAATGAAATGAATCAAAAAGTTGCAAATCTTAAAAACCCCTTTGACTTGGGGAAGGCGATTATCTACTAACCAGTTAGACAGATCCTTTACTGTAAGTCACATGCTGGTAGCTGAGTATAATGTGTCCCCTTTTGCCACTGAACCTCTGGCGACTAGAAGTTACATGTATTTTGTGCTGGTGGGATGCTGTGCCATGTTCTGTGAGCAGGTTTAGACCACGCTCTGTATCATGTTATATATTTGAGACCAAACATTGCCCCATCGGCTAGCACTTGGCAACAGTGGCAAGGTAAAACTCCCTTTTAACAGGTAGAAACGTTGAGCAGAACCCGGCTCATGGTGGGCAGCCATCTGCCTCGACCGGCTGGGTTGAGAAAGAAAGAGAGGGAGTGTGAGAGAGAGACATGTCGGTCTGTTGTTGTAGCTGTTTATGTGTGAGAAAGCATAGAACTTTGTCTTTGAAGAAGAAATTACAAAAATAAAGGCTGGGTCTTGGGTCTCAAATTCGGCAGTATCAGGCACTCATCCAGGTCATGGTATTTCTAAATGCTATATGAAAACAACTGGACCTGCTTGAGGTTCTTTAAGATGTTTCACTTCTCATCTGAAAGAGTTCTTCAGTACAAATCTACTTGCTACTCCAAATTAGAGGTGTGTAAATGTTTTGTGTCGGGACTGATAATGTACAGATTAAGACATTAAAATGAGGTTGCCCCAAAGTATTAGTAAAACTCCAGCATTATCACTCAATCAGCAGAGTCTACTGGAGTTTGCTGGCTTTTTCTCCTGTGTAACTGGTGCAATAAGTGGAGGCACTGATTTCTCTTGATGATGCTGTGGAAACATGGCGCACCCCTCTGAGCGCTGTTTTGATTATAGCACCGGCTGCTCCTTGGGAGCCAGGCAACAACGACAAGTTCTGATTAATTTATTCTGGTTTTGGAAAGACTCCCCACACAACTCCCCCAGAACAGGCAGAGAATTACCCTCGGGCCTCCAGATCAATAGGGGAACTCCATGACAAACAAATGTGTGGGTTTTCTGTCCATTTTCTTCTCTTCTCTCAGAAACTTGGAGAGCAAAAGCAAGATTTCTTTACTAACTGTGGTGCTGCCCTCACTGCATCACCAAAATGGCCTCATTCAAATGAGTGACAGGGCTGCATTTTAATGCAGGGATAAAGTCTGCTGGATTGTTGCTTTATATCCCCTTTATACTAGCATGGTGGTGTTGGTGAAACCCAAGTCTGGGGTCTATCTTAATCCGTCAACACACATCAGCCGACCCTCCTTCACAACCCTCCTCTCGAACAGGGTAGGACCAGGGTTTGACCTGGGTCAGATGCTGCCTGATGAAATGATACCAACACTTAAATGTCATTTAACCAAAAGAGAGGGAGAAAGACAAACAGCATGTGTGTGGGCGATCAAGACAGAGGGAGTGTAAATGGACAGACAGAAAGATAACACTGTAACTTTGCATGTAACCTGCCCACAACTGAAATGTTCACATGCTCGTGTTTAGCATGTAATGTTTACTATCTGACCCATGTAAGTTTAGCATGTTTGGAATATAACATTTGCTTGTAAGCACAAAACAAAAGAACAGTTGAAGCTGTTATTAGTTTTTCAGGATTTGGTGATGGACAAACTGAAATGTTGATCTGATGCTGCAGATCAAGAATGTTTTAAAAATTGTTCTTGTGGGTTATGGAACTCAGAGGATCATTTACTTCATGCTGGATGTCCGTTCTGTGGTATGCTGATGGAGATTTAGTGGAGGGATGGGTAATTTGGGGAGCTTGGAACAAACTGAGGAGCACACATTGATATTATGTCAAGTAGGTTTTGTGCAAATCCAATCATTCATTACAGAATCAGGCAGCTCTGAGCAACTATTTATCCAGTTAAAAAAAAATACACAGATAAATCTGGCACAAGCAGAGCTGCAGCAAGGGAACGTTATTTTAGACGTGGCTTCCTGGTTTGGTTTTACAAGACAAACGCTGGATTATATGCAGCAGTAGAATGAAAATTTAATGTGGCTGAGCAGTGTGTGATACATGAAGGGGTTTTAAGGGAGAACAAGATGCTACAACAGACCAGTTAGTTAAAAATGTACTCTGCACTGGTTAAAAATCTGAATGAAGTGAATCACAACAGATGTTGAGAGAGTCCCAGCCTTTCTGTGTTGCTGTCTCCACTATCTGTGCCTCGATTCTGCAGCTCGAGCATGCACCACAGAAGAGGCCAACCAGTGCGTTTATCACCCTGGAGAATCGCTTAGAGACACTTTACAAAAGCCTGCTTGTCTCGCACTTGATCCAAGAGTGCAGCTGGGATCCATGATTTACAGCGGCTGCACCCACAAGTCCTCATCACATGGCAGAGGAAGACACTGATGGTCACGGCTCAGACCAGGGCCAGGGTGCTTACTGAGTGGAATGAGGTAGGAATGTGGTACCCCCACCTAAGGGTCCAAGCATGAAACCCAGAGAACAACTGGCTAAGAGGAGAGTGTGGACTCTAAAGGTCCGACTACTCTGAGCAGATAGAGGAAGTGATAAAAACCAAATATTTCAACAACAGTTGCAGCTGCACACATGTTTGACCACAGTGATGCTTTTTAGGGCAGTAATTTATTGAAGTTCACTCAAGTAAAGTGAAGTAAGTCAAAAGAAGGCTCAGTCATCATCTCCTTTTCAGTAACAGACATATAACAAAGCCTTGTCCACATGAACTAGACCTTTTCCAGAGCAGATGTTAATGATGGCTCAGTAAGGCATGACAGTGAGACAGCATGTGCAATATCAGGACCCTGAGAGAAGCTCATCCAAATGCAATGCAGTCGTTTTTGAAGTTATCAGTGTCAAAATGTTGGGGAATGTTTCCTCCATTTTGCACTGTCCACATCTTCATTCCATCGAGATGGTATTCTACGACAGCAGCACAAGCTGAACTCGGTTCTTTAGAAATGCCTGATTTACTTTCTACATACTGACTGTGGTGAATTCACTCACACTGATTTGTTCCTGAATATTTCTGAGTGTTTGTGCATCTGAGCCTTTTCTTGTGTCACCTTGAGGAAGAAGCATTCCATTTTCTGTGACAAACACATGTCTACAGAAGGTGAAATCTATAGAAGTGTTGTGAAAAACAAAACAAAAACAAAAACACCCCATCTTAAACGCAGGACAGTAAACGAGGTTATGAAAAACTTTGTCCTCATTCAACTTGGACTTCTCTGCCTCATTAAACAGCCTTCCTACGACCTGCACCTTACATCCCACGCTTTGATGATACATTCTTTAATTCCCCTTCAACAAGTCTTCAGTTCTTTTATTTGCCTGCTGTTGGGATGGATTTTAATTTGACCTTTTGGCCTGTTGAGCTCAGATTTGGCCTGATCTTAGACAGCTATCTTTCACTGATACAATACACAGGATATAAAGATCTCTTTAAATAAGCTGCATGTTGCTGTGAGCAACAATGATACATCATATTTTGAACTGTGATCTTGAACAATGATACGATGGAAGAAAAATGCAAAACACAAGATTAATTGGCATATGACTTTCCAGTATGTCTTTGAAAGGTTAAGTAAGTCACCCCTTTACTTTGCATACGATCAGCTCCCAGAGGAGGCAGCATGTAACTAAGCCTATGAATGGCACAGACAGGAAGTGTACTGCTAGTAGCTGTGATTCCCCTGGTGAGTGTCTACACATGAACGCAAGGCAGATCTAAATATAACTCACTCCTTTCCCAATACAGATGGCTGGCAGCGAACACCAGCTCACAGGGCTTCAAAGCTCATGCCCAGGAAGACTGGGGAGATCTAGAGGGTGTTGTTGCATACAGAATACATCTTTACATCAATATTTCATGAGCTGATACAGCACACCGAGTGTTTCCTTCCTTCGATTTTAACCAGAAATAGAGAAAAATAGAGAAAAGGTACGCCTCAGCACCAAGCTTCACACCTTTGTTCACTAGTACTAAGGACACAAGCAGTAACAATAACACTGGACGCACTTTGTTATAATTCATCCTCTGGGAATCAGGAATGTGAGGACCGCATTTCAGGGCATTCCAGCCGATGAAAAAAGTCAACCTCAAGATGGCGCTAGATATATCATTCATCACACTGTGCAAAATTTGGTGCAACTCCATCTGGTAGGTATTTTCCTGGACAACTGAAAACGTTGACCTGCTGGTGATGCTATAGAAAAGGTCAGACTCATCCTCTGTGGATCACGACTGTCTGTACCAAATCTCATGGCAAGCCATCCAATAGTTGGGTTGAACTGACAGACAGACTCATGCTACACTTCCATTCCCAGGTCCAACCTTTGCTATATAGAAAGCACACTACTTTCTATACTGGGCTAATGATTCTTCAGGATACTGGGCTGGCTATAGGGTTCCTTGGATATAATATATGCCTTGAACACAGAGGTTCAACAATCACATAGGATGAAATGTATGACAGGAATGGACGAGATAGCAATTTCTGCTCTGACAGTGGACACAAAAGAAAGTGCGTTGTAAGTGCAGGGGCATGACTCTCACGTTTTCTTTTCTTGAAAAACCCATGCTCCCACGAGAGTCCCGCACAGACACAATCCGCTTTCAGGTCAGAATACATCACAACGGGTCATCGAGGCTGCCGGAGGGACACGTCTTCATTCGTTTGCTCATCATTCTTTCGCTTTTCCATCATTCCGTCACTTTTGCTTTTGCTCCCTCGTAGCTGAAAGCAACAAGCTGGTGCTTGTTCCAGGTTCTCCAGCTCAGTTAGGGAGATACAGGAAATCACTGACAGAACCATTATGAATCAGCATGAAACGGTTTGCAATTACTCCTGGAACGCATTCAACTTCCCACAGTGATCATATAACAGTAATGTAGAGTATTACACAGCTGAGTTTTAATAGTAATTTTTATAATGAGCTTTAGTAATAACTAATTATTATTATTTCTATTAACTCCATGAATGTAGCTGAGTTTAAGCCTCTTTTACTCGTCCATTGAAATGTTGCTGATATAGAAGCAAGGTAACATTTGTCAGCTGGTTCAGGAAGCTATCCTACATTTACAGTTACTGGGTGACCTAGTTTGTGTGGTGCCAACAAGTTACACAACAGACAGGTCAAATTTTGGTGCCATCTCCACTCAGTGAACAGTTATAACCAGGATAAATCTGAACTTTGAACAGCTTGTGCAACCAGCTCGAGGACTCATTTCTAAAACCATGCCACTCACCCTGCTTCACTCTATAGTCACTGCATCACGTTTACTGGCCTTAGCTGAAAGCTGAGAGTAATTTACTGTACGAACACTCGTCATCATCAGTGCCACTTTCACAATAAGAGCACCCAAAAGTCAAGGAAACACACCGAGTAAAAATAAAAAGACATCTCAAAGCAGCCGAGCTGGTGATGAAATATTAATCACGTAATATACGAGACATAGGAATGTAACTTTAAAGAGCTTCTGGGATCTGGTTTATTTTTAGTAACCACTGAATATTTCACTTCATTTTGCCCTGTAGTAAGCAGGTGACCTCCCTCTCTCACTCTGGTTCCCACACACTGACTACGATGGGAAACCTCTCACGCTTCCTCGCTCTCTCTTCTGGTCTCGTGTTTGTTCACAGCATCTTACGTGCTCCCATGGAAGCATGTGAATGGGGTCGTCCTGTTGCTTTTGTCAGTGTGGGACTTCCTCTGAAATGTGTAACCTTGAGACTGGACTTGTAAAACTGGATTTAGAAGCCAACATCATATCCCATTTGTATCTTTATGGTTATTCCTGTTCATTTCCTTGTCACGGTTGATCTGGAACATGTGTTCAGACCTGCTAAAGTTTCGGTCCACCTGTTTAAAACCTTTTTTTTTTATAATTAATATTCCGTTGTATGACTTGTTTATGTGCACAGACACAGGTATTTTCTCATAGAGTTCAATCAGCCATACACATGCTCCAACTGTGATTCATACAACATTATCTGGGCAAAAACTAACAGGATTTTTACTTCTTGAACCATGGGCACCCAAAATATCTCCAGCTTTGTAACGCTATTAAACTGGTTACTACAGTGTTACTACAATTTTCTTCCAAATTCCTTTCCTTCTACATTATGTGGGATGTGTGTATGCACCAGCTTCTGTCTGCTGCATCACATCCAGTACGTACACACATCATTTCCTGTGAATCCCACATGCGTGGGCATGCAGTTTGAATCCCTTGAGCAAGGAATATCATTCTTGACCCTAGAGTTCAGTTCGTGTGTTTCCACACTCAAAATAATCTAAACCTGCAGCTGAAAGATTCACAAGATAAGCGAGTAAGTGTATTTTGGGTGAAAACAATGTAGGAAAGCAGGAGCAGCCAATAACAATAAATCTACTCCACAGAGACATAAGGAGCATCAGAGTGCTGTTCGATAAGATGAAAAGGATTCTGCCTTATGAGCAAAAGAGAACTCCAGGTGTAACCAACATGAAATTGAATCCCAAACACTGACTAACAGGGTAGGTGTGAAAGAGCTTCAGGTGGTTATTACTGTCCTGTCATGGCTGTGACGGATGGCCCCTTTAAATTCTTTATATGTTCCTCTGCTTCGTCCATGACATTGATAGGCATGTATTTTTCTTTTCTACACAGTTTATAGAGACATTTTTGCAGCGGGACAACGTGTGAATAAAACAGGACTTGACATGAAAAACGACCAAACTGCTAAAGCTGCTAAAGCCCCTGAGGATCCCTGCTGCTTCACACACAGACAGCCATGTTAAAGGTAGCTATTACACTCCCATTATCTGCTGGATTATGGTGCTTATCTGCTCACAGATGAGGTTCTCTGCATACCCTTTGTTAGAGACCTTTACATCCTACAGGATGTTGCCGTGCATGAACTGAAGAGAGATAAAAGTCTTTTTTTTTTTTTTTAATCCAGGAGAAGGGAATGACTGTGTGAACAAAGCATGACAGAACAGGTCGTGATATGAACCTCTCCTGTAACACGAACAAAGAAATAAAAATAGCTCCAAGTTATTGCACTAAGGTGATCAATCAGCTTCTAGCAAACATTGAGCATTTGGTTTGTCTTTATTCTACTATAGATCTGACACCTACTAAAAAGGTGTCAGGGGTTGTTCTTTACTCTTAATGATCATTTTGGGTGTTGTATCATTTGAATTTGCCTAAAATAACAGTTATACCTTTTAATGTATAGAAGAGAAAATAATGTCAATTTAACAGGTCCACTTACAACCTGTCTGGAGCTTATGACTGTATCTGAGAGTCAAGTCACTCTGAATGAGCTCAATGGAGTGTATGTGGTACTGCAGCAGGACAGCTGTCAAAGACACTTTAATGAATCAGACCATGCTGTGTTGACCCATCAGTAAACAAGGCAACAGTTGCCGGCGGCATGGCGGCATAATTCTTCCCGTGTTCAAAACAGACTCAGAACAGTATGTCAACGACCAAATGCCCTTGTTCAGCTGCCTCATTTACGGATTCGACCACCAAGACAGAAACGTCTAAATGCTTCTCCAAGGTTAGTGACACATTCGTATCCATAGACCATAAACTGTCTGCTCTGGATGTGAGGATTTCCCTTGTTTAACTACTGAACAAAGAATTTCAGGTGGTAAAACACAGCTTGGAGTTCAGTCATGACCAGATCCGTATATACATCCGTATACAATCTGCTGTTCTTGATCTATGTGCTGCTTGTGGTCCTGCTCTCGCTCTATTCCCCCAGAAACAACATCATTTCTGAACATAATTTTTAGAAGACAAGACTTTTTTTATTCTTTAAATACCAAAAATGAAATCTGACAGAGTTCCCATAGTCCTGGGTTGAGCTCCAGCCAATGTAATCAAACACTGGCAATCACACTAAAACTGGGTATTAGTGTGAAATCTATCATTCAGGATAAAAGACATAAAAATTCTTTTTTTTCTGTGGTAATCTGACACAATAATAGTGTAATTACAAAAAACATAGTGGGTATAAATGAAAGAAAATCAACCCTGATATGTCGGGATCTGCTGTGACAGGCTGCTATTTAGTTTGGTGCTATTTACAAAGTACTAGGAAGCCTGAGAACAAAACCCCTGTTGATCTTTTAAATGAAGTTAAAGAGTATCATTGGGACAGCTTTCAGATGCTAATGTTTTTTCATTTAATATACTCTGAGAAATGGTTCCTTTCAAACAGTTTTTGCGGTTACTCTCTGCTGTGTGTTAGGATTTATCTTCCTAAGTAGTAATGCACAAGTCCGAGCATCCAGTGAGACAAATGTGGTCCTCCACCGTCCAAAAGAGCAGCAGATGGTAGAGAGCTCAGGAGAACGGACCGGTGGCCAGGTCTGACTGCAAACACATTAACTTCACGGGTGCGTGAAGCCACATTCACTTGATTGGATTTGCCAGGACTCGTCGTGTTTTCATTGGTTGTTTTTCCACTCATCTGTAATGTAATGACGAGGAGATTCAGTTCTTCTTCCTGCTTTTGGTCCGGCGGGTATGACATCATAGTCTGGACGGGGGCGAGAGGATCATAATCTGATTATCTGATAAGAAAATGGAGACCTGCCAGAGGACAAACACAGCTTTGTGATGACTTCAGGGTAATAGGTGTCTGTCTGCCTGTGAGATGGGGAAAAAAAAAAAAAATCATTAACTCACTGGTCTGCAGCGCCAAAAAAAAGCCATTTAAATCCCTGTTTACCCTCTCAGAGTATGTATCATGAGATATCACACCCATAACCTTCAGTTCCCCTCATTAAGGTTTTTATAGGCTTTAATTACAAACTGCTCAGTCACAAAGAAGGCCCAGGCTTCTCATATTCCATTCCCTTTGACTGATTCCTCTTTACTTTTCCCCCAGAGGAGGAACTGACCTTTGTTAAAGCCACCACACCTCTTTCCAAAGATGAAAACAGTCCACCTCCTGTTTTCTTGCAGGGACAATGAATTCATATTGAAGGGTATGTAACTATAGAGAATTAAATTAGATCTAAATGAGATATTTTAATTTTGACCATACAATAGAACTCAGAGTCCACCATTTAATAGATCATTTAGATTCAGAGGAAATACAGGTGTAATACCATGGAAGTTAGAGGGTGGACTACCATGGAAATGTGCCCATCTAATTAAGAGTCATTCTTTACAGATTTGCTGGCGTGTAATATATGAAGGAACAGTGCCAGACCTTAGTAGTGGGCATTTAATTTCCTGCTCACAAGTACTTAATACTGGGTTAAGTTCTCTGGGACATGAGCATATGATTAAACATTCAGTGATTTATCTGTGTAAACTACTGACTAAACAGGGCTCGAAACACGCCACTCTGGATCAATTCCAGTGTCAGATCCAATAATGCTGCGTTCACATAAAGGAAATTTAACATAAACACTGGGAGAGGAGGCACGGCCCGATTTGGCTGAGATTTATGTTTGACACTTACTATTCAAAGCCGTCCGCGCCTGGTTCGCTCTCGTCCCATCAGTCTTTCGAGCGTGTGGAATTAGACATGTGTAACACTTCTCTGCCGGCAGATTTATTAGTTGTTGCGCCTGGCTTAATGGTGCACTTGACGGCTTTCTCTGGCTCAGTGAGCAGGCCAGCTCCTGGAGAAACTCCTACTGTTCCCTCAGAGTGGCTTACTGTATTACCTTGTCAGGCTGAATGGGCCTGTTGATCCATGCTGGCATTCACTGATAGTTCTAAATAGAGGCTGGAGTGTTCAGAGCAGAGAAGGAGTGGTGGATACAGTAACAGCCCAGGTGTGTAGCCACATGAAGACCTGGTAAGATGGACAGGCCTAAACATAGAAATGCGGGTGAAGATTTTTCAGCTTGTCAATTTAAAGCCACTGTTTGCACATGTTTTGGTTCTGAGAATGGAAGCTCTTTTTGATGGGGACAGTATGTGTTCCCTAAGGTCAGGAATGGCCCACCCTCTTACTTTTTATTTGTTTCCCCCAAAGGTGGAGTTTATATGTTGCTTTAATGGTGTGGACTGCTGACACCAAGGTAATACAGCCAGTGTCCTTTTTTTGGCTTTGGATTGTTCAACCTAAGGACTGTAGTCTTAAACATCATTTGACAAGGACGGAATCAGTCTAACACATGTCCTTAAGACTTAAGACTAAATGAAGCGTAGGTAAAATGTCCTTGAATTAACTGTGGAGCAAACATGACACCGTTTATTACGATGTCACAGCTTCACAGAAACAGAACTAAACATCAGGTTCGACTTCATCATGCATCAAGAGCAATAATAATCTACAACAAATGTACAATGGTTCTCTGGCAACAAGGCCTCCAACCAAAGCAACCATATAAGTCACTGATCCCTATCCTCTGATTCGACCCATAGGCAGGCGTACCGGACCTTCATCGTCATGGTTACAACAATAAACACGGTTTGGTTATGTTTAGGCACAAAGGTTTAGGAAAGGATTGTGGTTTGGGTTAAAATCATTATCTTGTTAAGGTTAAAAGACCTCCATTGTCACGGTTACAACAATAAACATGCAGTGAAGTTTGTGGAACAGTGATGGATATAAAACAACACAGGCTGTGAGGCTCAAACAGGAAACAAACATTGGTTTCCTGAGTCAAAGTCCAACTTTTTGTTGCTATATCCATCAGCACCTCCTCTATACATGGACTTTGTTGCTTTATATACAATGCCACATGACTTCCTCTTTTGTTCCCATCATATTTACTACTGCAGTGAGAGGTCACCTGACAAAAAAAGATGGACCTGGGTCGTAATAAACTGCTGGCAGAGGACAGTCTTTACTCTGCACAGGTAGATCACAGCTGAACATGATCTGATATGACACATTCATGTGGGGCTGTATGAAAGGAGTGACTTGCTTTCTGAAAGATTTACATAATCTGTAATAACTTAATGCTGAAGTTAGGGATAATAACTGTGTTATGAAAAATAGACTAAAACCAAGGTCTGTCCATTTTTCAGCCGGCTTAGCCGAAAATTTATTTCTGGTCCTGTACCAGACTCCCGTTAATTGTGACTTCTGAATGAACTGCTTGCTCATTTTTTTCCCCAAACCATCTCTGCTGACGCCCACATGGCCAAATCTCCACTCCTTGCAAGTTCAAAAGGACTCTGCGTCCCCCCTGACCGAGAGGACAACAGATGCAGCACGCTGCCTGCTTGAAACTGAGCCATTAATCACAGCAGTGCCATTAATGGATGGGAATTACTCAGTGGAGCAAGAAAATGAAAAAAAAGGAAAAGAAACACCTTATTTAATTCGAGTAAGAGCACAGATTGACAATGATTGGCAGCAATGAGGGAATCCCCTCGTCCAAATGGAAGCAGATTGTACTATTCATTTGTAGCTTTACAGGACATCTTTAGAGAAACAGTTGGAAACAACGTTGTTAATGTTCAGATGGAAGACAGATTGTGCATTCTTCCCTTGACAAAAGGATCTACTGACGTGGAGTCATTAACTAATTGCCTGTAATGAAACGAGCTGTGAATGTAGAGTCCTCACACACTTTAACAACCTCCAAATTCTGTGAATTTTTCAAACTTTTCCTGAGTGCAGTTTAAACACTGTCCTACAGAAGTGAACTGAATCCACTCATGTTTGGTCTAACATTAACCTGAGAAGTGTGGGCCATGTGTTACGGGTCAGAAGCCACGGGAGGAGAGGGGGGTGTTGGTACAGTATTAGTTTGCACATGGACTCGAGAAAGAGGTTCTTAGTTAAGCAACAGATGCCCGGTGTCAAAAGTCACCGTGTGCCCCCTCCCCACCCCCGCCTGCCTCAGACAGAAGGGAGATAGGGAGGGACAGACGTCCTCTGGGCCCCTTTGAGGGTCCAAACAAAAACACTCCTTTCTCCTAAGCCTCTGATGCTTGAGGCTTTGTCTTCTCTGGAACCCTGCCACTTGAACTAGACTGGACTTGGTGTGTGCCAAAAATGGTGATGGTGGGACCCTTTGTTTTTTACAACAGTATCATTTTAAGCATTGCAGAAACTACAAAAAAAAAAAATCGGACTTTGCTGTTCAAATCTACCTGGTTAGCTCTGATTTGGTGAGTTGCAGGTCAAAAGATGTCTGGATATCTAGATTAAAACTGGACTAAATGTTCCAAATTAAGTGTGTCAGCAGACTCAGACTGTGAGGCTGGGTAGCAAACATGTTAAGTTTGTTTCATCATCATGTAGGTCCTGTCCAAGTCCAGGACTTCCAGGAAACGTCCTGAGTGTTGTAGCTCACACTGTCACAATGCCCTGCACCACTGTTATTACCAGGGTGAATTCCAGCCATGAAGACGGGTCAAATTCTAATCGTGTTTTTGACACAGTCACTGCATAATTCAGCTGAATTGTGTCAGCTGCATTTCGGCATAAACACTTCCTGTTGCCACAGTGACATCCTGTTACAGCTTCTTGGTTTCACTGTGTGCAATGTGGAAACTGACTGAGCAGCTTCTGTTTCTGGAGGCTTATTTTGAAGGGCAGAGGAAGTGCTATGTCAAACATTCCACACAGCTCATAGAGGAAGCAACAGAAAGTGAGGTTGATCCTCTCAGCTGGATGTTTGCCACCATACATTGGCACTAGTACTCTGAAACTTACTTTGAATAGCATGGTATAACTGCTGATTGTTCACTAATGAAAGTCAGATAAAAACCATCTGATATATGTACTGATGTGCATTTGAGCAGTGATGCGACAGCTTAGGGAAGAACTCGGTTCAAACCAACAAACTCCATGTGCATAGTCAGTGACCACAAATCTAAACTCAACCAAGTGATTCGAATCAGCAAAGTGATTTGCGATTTGCACCTGTAAGGAGGAGAGGTCAACAAAATATCTGACCTGAGAACAGGAGTATCACCCAAAAAGAAATCTTATTCCTAACATCATCAGTGATCAGTCACAGCTACAACAAAAAGACGGAAACTTTACTGACTAGGATGGGATACAAAATCAGAAAATGAAATCTCTGTATGGCTTAAATGAATCTGAAGATGCTGTAAAGTCGCCACATATAAGGAAGGCTCAAGCAGAGATGTAAGTTTTAGGAGTAAATAGTTAAAAGAGGGATTACATCACCTTATGTTAAAGATGCTGAGGTCCTTCTCATGTATATCTTAGCTGACTCTCTAGATCTAATCCAGGGCCCTTGGTTTAGGACAGAGGACAGATCTTGGAGAGGGGGAGCTTGTACTGAGTCCATGGATAGAGTGGTATCCATGAAGACCTTGACTGAGTCAGTGGATTGTACTGGCTCATTGTAGAAAAGGTCATTCTTTTCCAGTGATTGTGTAGATGAGGCTAAAGGTGCATATCTGAGCAAAAATCCTTAATTTACAGAGATGAGAGCATCCACAGAGACATCCAGGATGCCTTATCCAAAAGTTGGGAGATGGAGCACCTCTGTGAAATGACGCACATGGCAAAGTTAAGATGAGATGTTTTCAGCACATGTAAATAACTTAGTTTGTCAAAGACCCTTAAATACAAACAAGCTACTCCTGCAGCTGAATGTCAGGCAAACCACAAAATGAAATAAAGTCCCAACAGATGACAAAAAGATACCACTGGGAGAGCAACAATTTCAAAGGCGTCCATAATGTGAGCATTAGAGAGCCGTGTGCCCTGCTCTGCCAGTTTTATTAGTTTGATAGCATTGTCGACAGTGGTGCAATGAAGTGAAAAGGGCTCAGGTGGAATGAGGCTATTAATACTTGAAATGTGGTTGGACTGGGGTGCTGACTTTTCTTCCATGAATATTTTCTTGTGGCTACATCTACAGGGCCAGTACAGAAGACTGGGAATGGAAAGAAGTGGAATATGTCGATTTAACCTTTACCTACTTCTTTCTTTTCGAACTGAGAAACTGTTTCTGGACCTTTTGATGCTGACCTGAGATTTTTGGACACACAGGTAGTTGCTGAAGACGTGAGAACCCTGACCTGAACCCCCTGAGAAAGGCCTGTGAGAAGGTGGTCTACAAATACAGAATCAGAATGAGAGAACAGTTTGGATGCAGTCAGCTGATTCAGCTGAAGGTGGGAGCTGCATATTGTGCATAAACAGAGTAAGTATGATGATAGTCTTCCTGACTGACGTTTCACAAAGAGAAGGTAAACACAGAGAATATCAAGTGTGTATCTTTCAGATGGAACACATCTATGGATAATCACAAAAGTTGAAATCGTAAAGGAGGAACTACAAGTTTACACTGCAACTTAACTGACCGACTTAAGTACAACTTAAGTGCTTGAAATTCCACTTCCCATTCTGTGTGAGAACGCTTCCACAGCCCACTTAGTCCAGTCAACAAGACACTTGAGAACAAAAGTGAAACAGTTTCCTCTGAGCTTCAGCTCTAGATAAACAAAGGTTTAGAGGTTTCCAGTAGGTTCACAGATGAGTGACCACACCATCTGAAAACCTTTAAATTATTAATATGAAAACAAACAGGGGCTTAGGAGTGAAAATAACTGAGTGCAGACTCAAAGCTGCACTTCTGTTTTTTATGTTTTCAACTTGAGAGACTAAAGGTGAGAGGCCATGCTGTCAAAGCCAGGTCAGGTCAGGAGTGAAGAAGCCAGTGCAGGAAGTTCCTGTACGCTGTTTGCAAAGACCAATCCAATAACCTGAAACTGTCACAGTCTTGGCATCGATATTTACTGGTGATTGCACACAGTCATAACACACAGACACATAGAAATTCCTGGTACTTCTGCATTTACATTCCTTTGGTTCATTAACTACAAACTGCATATACTTTGTGTTAATAGCATTTTTCAAATGGTTTCAGTTCATTCAGTAAACTATCAGGATCAACTTGCAGGGACTTGGCAGAAATACAGCAGGCTGTGTAGGTGCAGGTGCACGGTCACAGGTACAGCTGGGAAGGTGAGTATGATTTAGGAAGTCCTGTGTGAGTAAAGTACTCCCACGAGTTTGAAGGTTTATCGGACACCAAAGCACGACACAGCGGTTTGATACTCTGAGACTGGACTTTACAGCTCTGAGAAGTTAATCACTGTAACACAGTGGCAAATGCTGACCCTGCTTCAGCTTTTCTTGCTGGACTACGCTGTGTCTTTTTTGCGATGCCCCCATTCGCTACAATGAAATGAAGGATTCAGGGGTTTTTTTCCGGTGTCTGTGCTGGTCTGAACAGGGATTTGAGGTGGATTTACAGTCCTGCTTTAAGGGGTTATGGTGAAACTGCAGAACCTGTGCACAAGCGCTGTAGCTATACTGCAGCTGACGTGCAGCTCCTCAGAAATGTAGTTACTCTGAATGCAGCAGTGGTCCATTGGTTTGAAGTACTTACCATGAGCATCTACACTTCAAACCTGACCAGCTACACTTCCTGCATGTCATCCTGAGCCACTCTCTGCAATCATTTCCTGTCACTTCTCTGCTGTCTACTGTCTAATAAACTCTTACAATGGCCTTAAAATACTCTAAAAACCACTGCCCATGGAAACTGCAGCTCAGTATCTACTGCTTTACAGAAACACACACCAGACATGGACCAGACATGTTCTTCAGCTGTGCTGTCTGCCTCGTTTTGGCCAAACACCCCTCAGTATTTTCTGACACCGCTCTTACAAGAAACAGGAAAGAGACCTCGGGTCATGTCCAATAAGGAGGGACTCACTTCTGCTAAATCAAAAAAATAAATAAATAAAAAATAAAAAATATGTTGCCCAAATCTCATATTAATTGCTGCTAAACCTCCCCAGATTGAAATAAATCTATTTTGAGCTCTGAGGAGAGAGTAAGTGTAATACGCTCACTGACAGCTTTTAATAAACACTGCCTGTTTCCAATCCTTAATCATTAGAGAGGCACATGTTTGGCTGGAAGGCTTCATCACTACATTAACAAAGCAGAAAAACACCCTACATCATTTGATCCTGGACATATAGTCAGGATTTATGCAGAGGAGCCTGGTATCAAGTTTAAATCACAGAGGGAAGATTTAAATATACGGAATAACCATTCATTTCACTCTGACAATGACAGAGTGGTTACAGAGGGAGAACACTGTTTAATCTGTCTGTGCTAAAATGGAACACTGAGCTTGTTTCGGTGGTAAAACTTATATAATTCCCAAATTCTTTTTGTGCTTTTGGCCATTAATTCTATCGCTTACTCCACAACTGAGCACTCAACAAGACTAACTGATGAAACGGTGATGGTCACAGTAAACAACATGACAGGTTAGCCACATTATTTAAACCTGCTTTATTTGAAGGAAAGTAAGTGGTAAGAGGATGTGGCCTTAAAATAATTATGATTTTAATTATAGAATTGATAAAATAATTACAATATTTCAGTTAGATTTATACAGCCTGTGTGTGTGTGTGATTCCTTTGTTGGACAAGCAGACAAAGGCCCTGTTTCAGTTGTCTTGTATCAAGATAAAATCCAGGTGAGATTTAAGACACTTTCATTTACGCTTCATTTCATTCACTCATAAACTACTATTTACAATAACAGTGGTTTCATCATCCTCACAGCCCTCACCCATACAGATCAATGCTCTCTCACCCACACGGATCATTCAGCGGTCAAAGTGATCAGGGATCAGATAAACACTGCATCAGTAGTGATTGGAGCCGTCTCTCCTTCCTGCTTTGATGAGAACAATGGCTCATTTAGGTGTAAACTTAGAGTAACTTCAGCTGCCACTATCACAAGGACACGGGAGATGGACCTTAGATACACTGAGACAATCAGACACTGTTTACTGGCACAGTTGCACCATGGGAGGTGGAAAACTTTCTAGTTACTGTATAACATTTACACTTTTTCAACATCTGCATGTCAAAGCTCCGCCTGAGGTAGTTTGATGCTACTTGCACGACACAATGACAACAGGTTCCAGCGTCAGTAATAAAATTATATGACACAATTTTTAATCACATTAAGATTTACGCTGGTATTTTCATGCCCAGTGTAATAGAGCACATCCCTAGTGAGCACACCTGGACAGGCCAGCACAAGAAAAACAAAGGGCTTTTCTAGTGTTATCGACCACTCAAAGAGCTTCAAAGACACATTCACCCATTCACACACACATTCACACATCAGGGGCAATCTAGGGTTCAGTATCTCTCCCAAGGACACTTCAACACACAGTCGGAGATCGAACCACCGACCTCCTGATTAGTGGATGAGTCGCTCTACGTCCTTTTTTTTATTTTAACTCCAAACTATAATAACTTGGTGAGTATATAATCACATGAATGACAGCCAAAACTACAAAAGATAAGACCCAGGTTGTAGTAATCTGGAATTATCCTTTAAATAGAATATAACCAAGAGGATTGAAAATATAAACCTTGCATAAAATTTCAATCAAAGATTCCAGGGAGCAGTACATTCACTGGGATGATGTGAAGAGCAAATTCTATTTCAACGTATTGAATCAGGGACTAATTTGGATGTGAATTCGTGGAGACACATTTAGATGATTTCTATCTCAGATGTCAAAGATGATTTACCAAACTTTCATGACGGTGTCGTCATGCAGCAGCTGAGCGAGCGGACAGAGCAGGGGAGGAAGAGTGAGCCGAGGTAAGAGGAGAATCAGAGGGAAGGCGAAGTGTGGATTGTCGCAGATGAAAAGAATACAGCCCGAGAGGATGTTTTGCTGTTAAGTTCAAAGCAGGAACCCAGTCATGGATGGAAGGTGGCTGCTGCTCGAGGCTGCACACATCAGAGCGTCATCCTCATTAGAATCGCAGCTGACAAAAGCCATGCTTTTAATTAATCTCTTCATTTCTGTCACTGCTGTAAATGCCAGAAGAGTACACAATAAAGGGATCCCCCTCGTCTTTGATGTATGGAGACCGGCTCCACCACCGTGCAGCCTGCCCATCTGGCCTGAACTGACAATGGCAATCCTACATCAAATCTCATTAGCGGTGACTAGTATTCTTTTTATCTTCCACAAAAGGCTTCTATTGTGCCAGCGCTAAAGTGCATTCCTCAGCTCCCACTTTCTTCTCTGTGTCTCAGAGGGAAGGAACGGGGTGGGTGTGTGGGTGTGTGTGTGCGTGTGTGTGTGGGGGTGAAGACATTACTGCCAGAGTTGACTAAGTTCAAATTCACCTTCCCATGCAGAAAGAGATTACAGCAAGCAGTCTGTTTTATGTTTGATTCATTCAGCAGGAAACTGTGGTGACTCCGGAGCACACGCACACTGCCATGAACTGGTGCTCTGAAACTGAGATTAAATGGACAAAATGTCTCTCCGAAATTTGTGTGACAACATGTGAACGAGTGCAAAAAGCAACATGATGATTTTGCTACTCTCAGAGCCTTAGAGGTGTCGGCCTTAAGGTTGTCCTGAGGACTGGGTGACATGAGTGACATCATTATAAGGATATTTTTGATACCAACATATTTTACAGTATAACAAATGCATGCACAGTCACATTTATAGAAATGAAACTGATGTTTAAAAAATGTAAATAGGTTCCACAGCTGTACATTAAAGGAGCAGTTTGACATTTTGGGAAACATATGTACTTGCTTTCTTGTTCTAGACTGAGATGATTGAGGCCACTGTCATGTCTGTACACAAACAAAACCAAAGTGTTTTTATTGGGAATTATGAGCTTAGCCGTTTCTTATCAGGGAGCAGTGACTTCCTGTCATAATCACATAACTTCCTTTCTTTGTGTTTTCTGGGTCACCTGTGTCTCATTAGCCAAATTTGTCCTCTGTGCATATATATCATGCCCCCCTAATCTTTCAGTTGCCAGATCACCTTTGCACTCCCACTTAGTCTTAGTCACCATGTTTGAATGGTCAGGACTGTGGAGAAGGTCATGGAAGGTCACCATCATGTGGGGAAGATAAATACCCAGCCCAGATCTTCCAGCTAAGATCCAGCCATTAGTTGTCTGCCATCAAAACCTACCACACATAGTGAACAACCACCAGCACCACAGAAATGTTAGAGATCTCAGGCACGTGGTCACTACAGTGTGTAGGCTGAGGGAGGACAGCACAGTGCAGCATTACAGGCAGACAAAAGTGGACAGTACACATCTGATTTGGAATCTGTCTCCACTGTCAACTGATGACTCTCTCAATCTATTTAAATGCAGCTCAGTCGGTTTGTGACATGAGGCCTTACTGCACAACAAAAGGCTCCAAAAACAAGAGAAAGCCTCTGATAATATCACATTAATAATGATGCATTTATCTCAGGTACAGGTAAAAACATGAGTGATGCTGTTACAGCAGGACACGTCCCCCTGTGCGTGACCAGGAGCAGGGGTCTGTCTCTTTAACTGCTGCCATCAGACAGACTGCTCTGAGTAACACTACCTTTAAACATGACCATTCAGTCAACAAACTGCCCCAAATGAGAGATATTGATATTTTGAGTTAGAGGTATTAGTGTTTTCTGTTCGACTAAAACAGCTCAGCTATCTGTGAAGTGAGAATAACCAGCAGCCTGTAAACACATTCCCAGGCAGAGGTAAATCTATTTAGTTTCCTTTTCCCTCCCGTAATCGGACGTAAAGCCTCCAGCTGAAATGTGCTGACCTGTAAAAATCCCAGCTGCGGGCCCTGCGGTGCCCAACACAAACCGGGTCTTTCCCATTGAAACTCAGCGCTCAGGGTAACATGTTTTGCTGCAGGAAACCAAAGAATGTTTGACTGCTGGGCCTGGCGTCTGATGGCAGACTGCGTCCTTTTGAAGTATTCCCCTTCCAAGGCTGTGGCCAAAGTAAATAAAAGCAGACCGCTCTCTCGACCTCCATCAAACACATCACTCAGAAACAGCTGTTACCATTTAGCTGGAAAAACCACAGACATTCCTCCCCTCAGAATGTATATGGGACATGTGAGATGGCAATCAACACGCTGCATTCTTTGACTGTGGTTACACTTCCCATTTCTTCCTCCTTCCAAGTGTAAACAGACTGGCCCGCCGCGCTGACCAGGTTGGAGTTATGACCTCAGAAGATTGTTTCTACGCTGTGATTATGTCGTCTGGTTTGTTTTGCTTTCAGCCAAGAATCCGTGAATCTCTCAGAATGGCTGCTTCCACCAGAAATAATGTTTGCTTATCACAGTACAGCTACAAGGACTTTTTTCATAACTGGAAACAGCCCCCACAGGAACCTGACATGTTGTGCTTCTCAGAGACAGATACAAATAATCCCCACATTATTTGATGGAATTGGCTGATGGATCATACTGTATATTCATTATAGATCATGAAAACATTCAGAAGCTGTGTTTGTATCTACACAGAACACCTCCATTTTTCCAGCTGTTATTTCATTTGACATAATTCGTAATAACAGTTGGAGATTTTAATTTGGACTCATGGAATCTTCTTGTTGAACTAAATTTAATCTGAATGTTTGACTCATCACACTCATGATGTTCTTTGTACAGCGGAAATCAAATTCCAACATTAAGTCCCAAGAAATGTGCTGCACTTTTGTTTGTTTTGCTTTCTCCTTCTGTCCAGTTCATCCCAAAACCAGCTCCATGTGGTTTAAGTCTGGAGACTGTGCTGGTCTGTTTTTCTTTGGGTCATTATCTTGCTTCATTATCAGTCTTCCTTTGTAACTTGCCCATTTCTCTCCATTCACCTGTAGGAGCTGTTTGCTTTAACCTTCAAGGCTTGACTTGCTTCCATTGCTTCAAAATGCCAGTGAGCCAATTTCTTCATCCCTGAAAAAGACTGGTTTTCTATCAGATTTGCTTAAAACATTCAGTTTTTGGTGACCTTCGTTTGACTGACTATATCGTGTAATGTAATTCACTGGGCTTGAACTGCTGAAATCTTAAATCTCTATAAAAACTGGAAAAGTTGAGGCGTTCTGAAACTTTTGACCAGTAGTGTAAATGTTAAGAACTATAATATACAATAAGAATTGAACAATTTCTCATTGTTACTTTTTGGGGAAGTTTTTTTCTTTATTTAAAAGTCGACAGTGAAGAGTGACAGGAAATCTGGAGGGTGAGAGCGTGATCCCCAGCTGGGTATTTTGTGGTACACTGTACGCAAGACAACTCAATTTAAGGTCACAAGGAATTTCACTACTGCAAGTATTCTTACAGTTTAGTTCAGTGACTAAGTGGCCATCTTAAAAAACCTAACTCTGTCTCCCTTTACAGCAAAACGTAGCAAGTTAGAGATTTTTCTTTAAGTCAAAAAGCTGTAGAGGAAGTGGCCCCTCATAGACTCCCTACTTTCCCATTTTTGCTTTATGTTCCCCGGCCATTCAAATGTCAAACTGATCTCGACCAAGCATCGTGGCCCTTCAGCATCCATTGTATGTGCATTTGCTGGACATGGGGGTAGAGAGAGTCTGAAGAAAAACCCCTTCAGTCGGGAGGAACGACGGAGCTGAATCCTCACTAATGCAACTTTAATGAGGAGCACTTTAGGAGGGGGTGGGGTGTGTGTGTGTGTGTGTGGGGGGGGGGATAGCTGTCAGCTGATGGCTGGGTAGACATGCTACTAGTGTTACTACATTGTTTTGTTTGGTTAGAGACATGAAGGTTTTAACAAGTATCTACATGTAATGTGAAACATGTCTGAACTATCACCTAATCTACCCTCAGCTCTATGGAGGTTTTTACTGTCTTTAGCTCATTTGTTTTTTTTATTCATGCCCCAGAACTTTACTGTTCTGGTTCCGCTGCTCTCAACTGGCAATGAAAAAGATGTTTTTTACTGGCAGCAATTGGCGGAGACCAAAACAGAGCAAAAAGGAGAGTAAAAACTGGACTTCCATTTACCAGATGGCCAGTGAAATGATACATCACTGTGTCCTGAGTCTGCTAATATTCTATTCAAATTGTCCTTTAACTACAAGTATACACTCAGCAACCACTTTAATAGGAACACCACACTGATCCTGGGGTAGTTCCTCCTTTTATTCTCAAAACAGCCTCAGTTCTTTATGGCATTGACTCTGCAAGATTTTGGAAACATTCCTTTGCTCCATGTTCACAGCATTTCAACACATTTGTCAGCTGCCAATCTCCTGTTCTACCACATCCCAAAGGTGTTCTACTGGATTCTGGTCTGGAGACTGGGGAGGCCATTAGAAGATGGTACACTTCAGGATTTCAGTAGGACTGCTGACGACTGGGTCCATGCACACCTTCAGATTCAGGATTTGTGGATGCAGATTCCACTTTGGGTACTGTCTCAACCAAATCTATTCACGGGAGCTATTTACGCCATCGCTCCAGTGGGCGGCCCTCAACCTCCCAGTAATGAACACTGGCTTGAGCTCAGGTCCAAGTGGGAGGGGGGTGGGGGGTTACGTTACATTACAGGAAGAATGCAAATAAAAAATAAATACAGTTTCCCAAAGCGTTTCTTTGAGATCATTTTATACTGCTACATTTCAAACTGGTCATTAACCAGTACCGAACATGTGCCACACAGTTCCTAAAAAACACTCCATATGGATCTTGGCTCTCTGATTATTTTGTGGAGTGCTGAAGGAAACACAAATCTATTTGTCTTCCAGAGCTGCCTGGAACTGAACACAGAACAATAATCTGTGTGGGAAGACAGTTTATTCTTACAGTGCTTACACTACCTGATGAGAATGTACTCATGGTTTTTTTTTTTTTTTCCAAATTACAATATATCAACTTACAGAGGAAACTGTTCTTTAGGAAACTGCTTTTCTTGGGTCACAGCTCCACTGGGCAGCTTCATGTAACATTTCCAAATATGTGTCATTTAGTTTCATGGATTATTGATCACTGATATGATCAGCTGAAGTGAGATTCGGTTTGACCACAGTGGGGTGAGGCAGCTAACAGCTAACACTCTCTCTCTCTCCCTGAATTCCATCAGGAAGGATCCCAGACAACAGAGAACAGCTGAGCAAACACTCTTTCATGTTGTAACTGAAACCTAAAACTCATCATTCACAACTGTGGATAAAAGAGTCCTGTGTGATTTAATGCCGGCTGGATTCCTGCCAGACGGCAAACAATGGAAACCTCATTAAAAAGCAGCAACATATGACGCTCACAGGTTGATGTGGCTCATGTGCTTGCTCTTTCGGAGGACTGAGCGAAGTGTGTCCGGCTTCGGACGGCCTGTATCCTAATCAATACCCAGGTCCCACAGAGGGTTGGGTTATGGACACAGCTGAGCGCTCGCTGACTGGAGGGGAGGGGTGAGTCGGTAGTGCATGGCCTGAAACGGCCAAATGGCCCGTCTGTGACCCACACCACATTCCCTCCCATGGTCTACTGGTCAGGGCACTGGTGTTTTACTGGGCAGGCACGGATCCAGACTGACACGCCTGCACAATGTCACTCAGGCTCATTATCCTGGACAGAGAGCGACAGAATGAACGGGATGAAAACCTGCAGGCAGGAGAGGTGCAGTGGATTCCTTCACAGTGTGACAGGCCAAACACTTTCTCAACAGTAACCCACTTACTGACCATGATACCCAGTGAGAAGACACTATGAGGGAGGAAATCAGTAGAAATGATTATATAGACACTACTTAACAGATGGAAAGTGTCCATGGCAAGCAACACAAGCACTTTAACTGGTTTTAATGGGCAGATTTTACACATTAACAGAACTGACTGTATGTACAGAGAACTCTTATCCAGAGCACGTCATAATTTTGGGTTATGATGTGTTGCTTTCCCCTAACTGTCCCTGAGTAATGTCCATCACGCAGCAGAAATTACAGTCGACAGAAGCTGCTAAAGCAGTTTCTAGGAGCTGTTGATGTTTTCACATTTGTTGTAGAAATATGTAGATTTGGGTTCTGGTTTCGAATCCATGGGCCATGGGTGTTTATGTGTTTATATGTTCTCCCTGTGCCTGTGTGGGTTCCCTCTGGTTCTCCAGCTTCCTCCTACAGTCCAGACACACGCAGATTAGGTTAAATGGTGACTCTGAATTGTCCATAGGTGTGAATGCTCGACTCTATGTGTCAGCCCTGTGACAGACTGGGGACCTGGTCACGGTGTACACTGCCTCTCAGCCAGTCTTGGCTGGAATTGGCTCCTCCCCCCTGTGGCCCTTAAGAGAATAAGCGATACAGATGATGGATGGATGGATATTTCTGTAAGTCCACTTACAAAAAACTGTACAGCAGCACAAATTTCATCCCCACTTAGCAGGGTTTTTCTGAAGCACGATTCACACTGGCATGCAGACAGTGTGAAGTCTACGTTTCATCCAATTTACTGACCAGATCCTGGTGATTACATCCTGCTCTTAAATCACTGCTGTGCCATGATTTAAGTTTGATTTCGGTGAAAAATAGGCAGCAGGCCGTTCTCCGTTGCTCCAGCCAGGGTTCACAGACGGGCAACTCAAAATCCCTGCCGTGGCTGGATGATCTTACGGTGTGTTTAAGGCTATTCAAGGGTAATACAACCCTGGCCCTGGGGCCTCAAGTAGGAATTCAGGGATCTGGACACAGCTGATATGAATCAACAATGCATGAGACGGGACTGCTGAGGTCAGCCCACACTTCTCAGAAACTGACAGAGGAATAATTCCGGGAGCCGGGCATCAGAGACATACTCTATCTCTAGCTTGCTCTGTCTTGCACAGTTTCCTCGTGCTGCTGGGTTAAAATAACAGTGATTTCAGCCTCAGACTGATTACGGCTCCGGGTCCACCACAAGCCCGCTGCATCCCTGAAAGACGGAGCAGACGTCAGGCTGCGTGGATGGCTGCTGAATGTAAGACAGGGCCGTCACTACAGTGATGGCAGATGGAAGCAAAGCACGTCCTTGACTGTACCACCTCCAAATATATGGCAAAGGTATAAAGCTTCATAAAACTTCTAAAGAAAGTTGCCAGTGATATTTGCTCTCCTTTCTGCAGACAGCCAGCTCTATAATTAGCTCCGTTGTCCACTAGGAAATTTTTTTTTTCTGATGAAGGTCTAGAACCGAAATGTCGTACATAAATTTGTCATTGCAATTTGTCAATTGCAGCGGGATATATTTATTGGATATATTTATACCTTCCCTACGAGCCTGTCTCATGGAATAGATTGGTCTCTGTCCAGAGTTACCACTTGTTATGTTACCTCCATAGTCTAGTCCTTAGTCTCCATAGTCTATTTTTGACTACTCATTTGCTGTCCCCCCATCCCCTGCCCCATTTTCCAACATGGATTTGGAAAACGAAATAGAGGAGAAAATGCGGAGCCAACCTGTAGTGTTTCCCCTTCCACGAGTCCTGTGTGGCAGCATTTCACAGTCAGATCCAACTGAGGTGATCTGTAAAGAGTGCGAAAGGAAATTCAGCAGGTGCAACATCTGTAATGCACAGTCACTAGCATTTCAATCATCCTACCCTGGAAACAAAACCAAGACCGTTCACAATGAATGAAAGTCGGTGCAATGTCCTAACGAGGATAGCTGTACAGAGTGTATGTGTCTGTTTACACATTCTCTGTTTAAATCTTATTAAAGAAACTTTTACAGCCTTATCTGGCGTCCTTACTGATGTGTGTCCAGTTTACCTTCCAGTTTCTCTTTTGATTCAATAAAAAATACTTTCATTTGGAATCACATCTCTTTCCCTTCAGTGAACGAGTCTGTCTTACTGAACTGTATTTAAGATCACTGGTGTTTGACAGTTCTCATAATATCCTCATTATTTTTTACAGAAAACATCATTTAGTCCTACAAAATGTATTTGCTGTTACAGAGGTGTAAGGGGTTAGAGCTGCTCCCATAAGCTCTGACACTAATTATCATTAGCTAAACATTCAGCTGGCAGCTTCTGGTTTCTAAGCTCATGCTGGCCACTGCTCTCACCAATTACAACAACAAATGTCACGGCCAGCAGGTCGTAGCAGCCGTCACCAATTAACGTGAACTCTGAGTAAGTTGACGCAACTTGTCCGTCTGATTTAAGTCCTCCCTGGTTTGAATCTGGTCTCAGCCCTTTGCTGGAGACATCCCTGTCTGTCCTTCACTGACACTATCATAATAAAGGCAAAACCTGCCAGCCTTCACTTTTATCATGTTTATAAGTGAATTAAAAAATGAAGTCATTTATAGGCAGTATACAAACAGTAATTACACAGAATCACACTCAGCCATGTGCACTTTAAAGCCCCTGAGGTGTGTTATTAAATCCCTTTGCTAGATATTCTGTTGTACAGGTCATCTGGCTGCCTCCTGCCCCCCCTTCAAGTAATGATCAACACATGTTTAGGATTTCTCCATCAGACCTCACATTCCATAACCTCCAAAGCTGTGTGACCTCTGAGAGGAGAGGAGAGCATCCCCAACCTAAACACAAACTCAATTTATCACCTAAAGACTCCCAGGCCTCCTGACATGATACGACACACTGACTCTCCTCTCTTTGCTTTTTGTTTCTGAAGGCAAGAACAATTTGTGGTAATGATCGAATGAGTAAAAAGCTCATGAACCGTTAAACTGAAGGAGACGATTCGTCATCTTCAGATCAATAGTGTGATGGGCCTTTTCATAATATCAATACAACAATCAAGAAAATCAATGTCATTAGAATGACCTGAGGTTATATAATGGTGGCTGACTGCAACAATTAATTACAGATCTCTTCGGAAAAGGATTTTGTCAGTCTTGCCATGGCTTGTCGGTGACCATTGTGTTCGTGAATACCTGCTCTGTTGCCTTGAACTTTGCACAGATACTGTCCAAATAATAAGAACAGGAAAGTGCCGTGCAACTATTTCCATCTAGATATACAGATCTGTACTGAATTTCTTAATTCAGTATTTAAAGGAGTGATCCAACACTTTGGGAAATACACTTATTGATACATTTGTTGTTGTGTTTTCCAATGATTTAGTATTACATTTCCACAAAGTTGGAGGAGATAATCTAAGTAGCAGAGGCTGGCAAATACCCTCTTGTAACCTTTACAGCTTTATAAGGGTAACTTTTTAAAACCTTGGAAAGCTCTGTCCACTCCCTCCAACTGTTTTACAGGCTGAGCAGCACCATTTTCCTGCAGGCAACTCATGTCAAAGCAACTGAGCAACACAGACGTGTAGGTGGATATCACAGGTTTATCAACCACCATTCCATTTCAACTCACGTCCATGACCTAGGACCCTCACAGCAGGTATCATCACCTCTACCACCATCAATCTGACAGCCTACCCCCACATTTCACTTCAGATCAGGTCCTCCACAACTCAAATCCATGAATTTAGTAGATATGTGGAGCTATCCAACATCCTACAGGATCCAACAGGGACTACTCTTATTATTCTCATGTCCACAAATGTGACGTGAATAAACTGTTGTGTGTGGTTTCAGAGCAGTCAATACTGACCAAAATGTTAAGGAACAAGTGCCTTGAGGTTTCAGCCTGCTCTGAGCAGGATGGTGGCGGACCACATGAGACTCACTCATTGGATTTCAATGCACCGCTGGATCGGTATCATCACACATTCTACCCTGCCCCCCCTCCCCTGGGGGGAACCAGGAAAATACCAGATTGCCAATGCAATGCTTCACCAACACCAGAATAGAATCCTCAGTATCAGATTCAGTCAAAGTGAGATAAAGCATTGGCCTTGTGTTGTGTCCATCCCAACTGACCTCAGAGATAAAGAGGTGCATTTAGCTGAGTCCATCCTTTCCATCAATTTTAAGTGTCCTACTGGGTTTTCTCTCAAGGTGCTGGAGGTGCTGTTCTGTTGTACTGTGTAATTTCAGCAAGACCAGTTTGAGCTATGTGGGAGCTTGATGGGATGGGGTGTGGGGGAGGCTATCAAGCAATGAATTAACTGCCAGCCACCAAGAGGGATCCTTTGTGCTCTTGTCTCCAAGGACACCTCACTTATTTGGTGAACAAATAGCCATTTCACACAATAATGGGAAATAAATGAAGCTCCCTGGGATAAGGGAATAAGATTTCCATTTTGGGAGCAAAGAAATGGAAAGAGTTGGATAAATGAAAGACAGTTTTATGTTCTGTTGGGGACATATCACACCCCCTCACTCCCCCCCCAAATACAACTACAGAATTGTTAAAGCAGACACTGACATCAGATCCAGCTGCACAGAGTGACACACCAGGGGAAAGGACGTTTTATTTCTCTACAAATGTGTGTTGCATCGTCAGTGGGAGGGCCTAGGATGCAAGGAAAGGAAGCAAGTGAGGGAAATGTGGATGCAGTTAAGGGAACTGGGATGTTACCATGGTTTCACCGATGTGATGACAATGCAGCCTTCCCAATACACAATACACACACACACACACACACACACACACACACACACACACACAGGTTCATGTTATTCTCAGTGGGAAAAGATAAGCAGCTTGGATCGGTTGCTTGCATTTGTGTATGTGTGCATGCTCAAGCTGCAGAGGATCAGGTGAAGAGTCAGGAACAGGTGAGCTTGAGTTCAGTCTGAGAGACTCAAAGCCTGAGAGAAGGACGTAATGCTGAGAGAGTGGAGGCTTCACAAAGAGCAAGAGGAGGCTGCTGCTGGCTCTGATAGCTGTGGTTCACTGACAGTTGGGGCTTACGCTGCAAAACCTAATAGAGCCGCTGACACTGTGCTCTCTATGTCCTGACACACTAACAGCCTGACAGAGAGAGAGACAGAGCCATTAAGGTCTGCCAAAGGGTTGCCATGTTATACTAGGTCAGCAGGTTATTTGCAGGGTTCGTACCTCACACGTACGTCCTAAAAACACACCAAGAATCAGAAGAATCAGTCATTTCAATCTGAAATCTTTCAATCTAAGCGCTCGCTGATGACTGACAGATGGAGGAGCAGCTGTGAAGGCTTATGTCCAAAGCTGCCACTTGAATCAGTGAGTAAAAATTTGACAGATGCCTGGACTAGAAAATTGTGACAGCAGTGGGCTTATGCTGCCGCTTTCGTGTGGGGAAATATGAGCATGGTGTGAAGCTCCTCTCTGTGACATCACTCTGGTGTTGTCTTTAAACAGACTTTCAACCAGGAGAGGTGAGACTACATACAGTGCCAGTCAAAAGTTTGGACACACCTTCTCATTCAGTGGGTTCTCTTTATTTTTATTACTTTCTACATTGTAGATTCATACTGAAGACATCAAAACTATGAAGGAACACATGTGGAATTATGTAGTTAACAAAAAAGTGTTAAACCAGCCAGAACATGTTTTATATTTTAGATTCTTCCAAGAAGCCACCTTTTGCTTTGATGACAGCTTTGCACACTCTTGGCATTCTCTCATCAGTTTCATGAGGTGTGTAAAATAAGGCACCACAATGCATTTGATATGGAGAGACACATTCTGTTCAATATGAGAAGATGCTGATACAGTATGCAGCCTTGCATGGTAAGAGTCCCTGAACAGATTACAGTGCGTAATGATTAATCATGCATGTGAGGAGTCAATAAGCGAGAAAGCAAATGAAATGACTTCCAATACATTCATCTGAGGTTTAACTACCACAGAGCTTTACTGTGAAAGAATCGATTTCCCTTCACATAAGATTAAAAGTCCAACACGTCCTGCAAACACTGTTAGGTAAACGCATACAGTTCAAGAGGATGTGTCAAAAAGTGTGGAACATTAGCTGAAAGTATCTGGTGCAGTTGTGGTGTTTGCCATATCCCATCTGTGGCCAGACTAAGGCATAGACTGCTGAACTCTGACTGACTGTGCACTCACATGGGCATGCCCACGATTTATCACTGACACAAGAAACCAATAATACACCAGTGTAGGGTCCATATGGGGTCATGTAGAGTGCACTTCAGTCTTTCTTATGGGGACATTAATTCTAATTGTTACATTTCCTTCTTCCATTCCTCATTTTCTTGGCTTAATTCCATTTTTATGGGAGCTGTGTCCTTTGTGATGACTGTGTAATCAGCTGCGAGCGGCCTCTTCATGTTATAAATGGTATGGAAATATTTATTTATGCCACAGATTTCCATTTCACTTCTGTGACAGATGCTGTATGATATCATGAGTTCATACTCCAGCTGCTAATGGGAGTTCCATGCCTAAATGTTGAGCATGTACACAACAGCAAAGATGGATTTAGTGTTATGATTCCTGAACCTGTTTTTTAACTGAAGTCAGAGAAACCTGAATGTTACTTACTCACAAAACAATCACATTTACATCAGCTAGCACATTGTCTTCTCTCCCAGCTCCTCCTGCCACATCGATGTGCCCGTCTATGAGGTAAATACCGGTTCTGGGCATTCATCTTCTTCTCTGTGTCCTATTGCTTTCATGCATTTGTATTACCAACCTCTGAAGGGCACCACAGATGGCCAAAAACCACCATCATGACCAGGGATGTCCTGATCAAGTGTTTTCAGCCATGATCCCAATCAGAATCCTTTAATATTGGGTATATACCAATACTCAGCAAAAGAAGATATGCAACACTGATATAGCACCTGAAGCCTACTGACTTTGGCCTTCCTTATTTTTCATTGGTTGATGATGATATGAATAAATGCTGAACTGGGAGAAGGCAACTCCTGAAACTGAAGTGATGAGATCCATCGCCAAGAATACTTTAAACACCAAGCTACTTATGGAATTAACATTAACCAGTAACAGCTGATCTGAGGAGCTGGTTAAAATGATGTTTGTCATTTTAATTCAGAGTCAGTCACACTGACTGATCACACTTAGATCAGCTTAATCTCAGTCAATAATGATGCTTCAACATAGCCCTGATTGGCCCTGACACCAATCCACAGTACTGGCTCGGGACATAGCCAGTAAAGGCATGTTGAGTATTGGGTATTAATTCTTTGTAGGTTCATTACTAGGCACATCATGGAGAGGTGAATGGAAGCCAATGGCTGCCTGGACTGGTGGTTGAAATGCATTCGTATATCTACAATTGTACAGTGTGCAGTCAAAAACTGTCAGCTTAGTTGTAAAGTGCACATGATTTGCGGTCAAGTAGCTAAAACTCCTTTAACTCTATGTTCATCTTGTCTTGTTTTCATACATGATGAGCTGATGCTTACTCTTACAAAAGAAGTTACTATTTATGAACAAGTGAAAACAACATGCAGAAATATCACGTCCGCATTGCAACAAAAGCCTCATGTTTGAAATGAACACACACTGTGATCACCTTTGACTTCCACTCAAATCAGCTGAAACACTTTCGCTTCCTCTACAAAGCAGTACGATTCACGTACACAGTGACTTTCACCACTTTTCACCAAACTCATGGGTCTATTCATGGGTAGAACAAATGGTAAACTAAATAAACTATATTTACATTCAGTTTTGCTTCATAGCTGCAGTTCTTGCTTCAGTTCCGCATTTTGCAGAATTTCCCCAATGTGGTTTTTAATGAAGCCTTGTTGATCCCTTGAAGCTATGAGTTATTACTTTGTGGATATTGGTGGATAAGGTAGAGGGCAGAGCAGCTTAAGTATTAATGGCTGACGGGTCAAAACCAGAAAAGCTGTCTCCCTGATCTACTCAAGACCTTGTGTTCACCAAGAAATGGATCCTGAGCCTCGGGGTTTGGCAGGACAGAGTCACAGAAACAGCCCTTTACCGTCCACATTTGTCTCTAATAACTTAATGAATTGTTTTTTATTATGACATGAGTTTTCCACGCCACATCAAAGTCAAACCAGAACACCGAAGTGTAGAAGTGTACTACGTTTGAGTGATGTCCAGCAGAGGGGAGCACAGACCTGCAAAGGCCAAGTACAAAGCTCTGTCATTGATTCATATGAAGGGGTGTGAGGGAGCATCATGGATGCCAACATTAAATAGCTTAGAGGGACAAATGGACACTCTCAGTTGGTCTTTTTTTTTTTCGTACTTACTAATTACCCAAATGCCAAATGTCAATAACTGTTAAGAGGTCAATATTATTCCAAGATACATGTATGTTACAGTCCATTTAATATAGATTACATTCTCATTTTATTTGTCTTTAATTTGCTACTGTTTCCTCTACAATATCAATCACTGATATCACTGAGAACATCATAAATCAAAATAGCTTGATATGCATAGCAACAGTAACCAAGGGGGTTACTTACTTACATAATGGCTGTGTGAAAGCTCTTTTAAGGAGGGAAAGATGTTTCTCATTGTTTTTGGAATAAGAAATAAAGCCATGACATGCATTCTTCAGTTTTTGAAACATTCAGCTCAGAAGGAACCACATTTCTGTACGTGCATGAAAGTTTGAGGGCTGCGTCAGACAGGGAATTAAAGGGCATCTGCATCAGTTTGCTGGTAACATGGGGAAAGGAAGAAGTCAGTGCCATGACACACTGCTGGTAGTCAGGTCACATGGCCTCAGTACAGACCAGCTGTGGGCTCACAGCTGCATCTCAGCCATGAAGGCATTCATTTAGTCAGAAACTACAGTTAACTTGTGCTAAATGGTCCGTAAGATCCAAGATAGAATCCACTGAGGGAAAAACAGAGCTCAGATTACAGTTCAGTTGTAAACTTGTAAGTTATTGAAAAAAACATTGCTTCTTATTTTGAAAGGAAAATATGACTCAACAACCTGAGGACAGGCGACCAGTCTGTGGCACATGATAAAATCTCTTCCACTGCCATGTAGATGTGCAGCCCAAATGCTCTATTGATGGGAGAGCAGTTCACAAAATATACAGACCTCAAAGTTGCTGAAAGTCCTCAAATAATGCTAATAAAATGTATTTGAAACCTATACCTTACACTGAAGCTGCTCTCACGTCCAGGTCCAGGTCCGGTCGAGCAGTGACAGAACTCAGCTTTGCAAAGGGGTGAAAACATCAATGAACCACATGGAATTCAGATCTGTCACTCACATTACAACAAAAGCCTAAAGAAACGTCATGGGAAACGTGTCTTCAAAGTCTTCTGTGTGTAATGTCAAATCATCAGATAGGACTCCTGGAAGGGTCCCTGTGTCAAGAGTTTACAAATCTGCCTGTGTCATGCTTTTCAGCAGCCACGTCTACGAGTGACCTGCCAAACTGGAAAACCAGAGCAACAGCAGATGCCAAGCAGAGCTTCTGAGCACAGCAGTTTCCCGACGTTTTGGAGGGGAAAATAAGAATAATGAACTCTGCTTTACCCCTTCCTTCATGTGGTCATCTGAGGACACAGAGAGTGGATCGAAGACGTTTTGAAAAAGGAGGCTTACGAACGCTACGCTTTACGCTGGGCTGCGTTTCATGGCCTCTGGGGAATGTCTCCAACTCATGGACTGACATTCACGGCTACAACGTGATTGTTTTGGCATCCATCCATTATGATTAGAGACAAAGAGGTGGGTTTGTTAGAAGTGGCAGTCTGGCCAGTTAGACTACAATGCACTGAAAGATGTACAGACGTTCTTGTGCTGCTTGTCATAAACTGAGCAGTAAAGGAAATGTTGATGAGCAGGCTGGAATAGAAAATGAATGGTTCTTTCCAGAACAACATGCTTATGATAACATATGCAGTTCATTTGTTGTAACAAATTGGCGCCGTCTCATTGTCAACTACTGCCACATGTGCCTGAACAAGGAAGGTATAGAATCAGTGAGAATACATTTAGCTTCTGGTGAATGTAGACAATACTTTAAATGTAGACAGTGAAAGCCTCATATGACAGCAGTACCAGCAGGCATTGATCAGTTTTAATGACTTCATCCCCCACAATCAGGAACAGATAAAGAAGAAGCCTGCTTTTCAATATCTCTGAAACTGCTACACACACACACACACACACACACACACACACACACACACACACACACACACACACACATTTTCTAATGAAGCAGACCAAGTAGTTCTCCAGATCTGCTCTGAGCTTAACTCCTGCATGGTAGCTGACCTCTGCTTTCACACTGCTGCTCTTCATCTTAGCATCTTAAGCTCGACCTCTTGATGTCAGCTCTTGGTGCTGGTAGTTTAGCAGAGGGTTGTTGTGGCCTCAGTGTGTTTTCAGTGTTTGGAAACCCCAATAACTCAAGCCTTTATGATGGCAAAACAATTTTGTTACTCTCTGAAACACAAAATCATACTTCAAAAAATTACTTCTGTCATTTTCATTTGCACAACCAAGAGTTCCAAACGACTTCGACGTGCAGAGGGTCACACACTTCCAGCTTTATGTTGCAAATTATAATCTTCAAACCTAACATTTAGCTTTTCAGACTTCTAAACGCCACTTCAGTGATTGACGTGACAAGTTCATGTCGTGGCATCGTGCCATCAATCCTCGCTTCATTTGCAGCTCTCATCTGGCGATGTTTAACTCGCTGTACATGAGCTGTGTAGTTCTACAAACAGACCATAATAGGTTGTGTTGCACAGTCAAATTAATTGCCGCCGTCCCCGCTTCACCAGATGTAATCTGCACACATGAGGAGCAGGTGTTTGAGACACTTTTTTTAAAACAGTGATACAGGCAACAAAGCTCTGGTACCGACTGGTAACAATACAAAACATTACACACAGGTTTATGTGGCACCATCTCCGCACCTTTGGGTTAAAGCTGCACTAATTCTTTTTTTTTTTTTTTTTTTTAAGGGATGCTTGAAGTGACCATCAGAGAATTATTACCCCCTTTCTGATTTTAGCATCTATCAGCTCGTTTTTGGCTGGAGAACAACACTGAGCTAACATTGGACTTTAGTCAAGTAGCCAGAAACACAGCTAATGGGATGTCGTTGTGTTGTTTTTCCTATTATAACCACTACATGTATTTCAAGTATTTTGAGTTTTCCAGTATTTGGTGTTGCACAGGACACAAACAGTGCACGCTAACACAACATACTGGTATCCAGTGAAGGTAAAACTTAAAGTTAGCTACTTCAATATCCTCCCAAAATCTGAGTCAGCAGGCTGCATATATCTGCTCACTTATGAAATCAACAATTGTGTTGATGCTACATGGGTGTTTTTACAGCCACAAAGCTGTGGCTGTAAAATAGAGAAGTTCATTCAGCATTCTTCTGTGTACTGGATGCAGTTTGGCATGTATGGGATGTGTCAAGGGCTGAACGAGGGCTGGTATCAGAAGCAGCCAAGTTGAGTCGGGTCCATTATGTGGGTTTGTACGGGTTTGTAGTACTGAACGGTCTTAGCAGCAATGAGCGCGCACAGCTACAATGAAGCCACAAGCTTAAAACAAGTCAAACTTCTGTAACAAAATCCTCAAGAGAGTTTGTAACACTATTTAAGGTAGTAACACTTTCATGTATAAAACAGTTCAGTTTGGTAACGTTTGGGAGAAGGTGAAAGCTTTTGCTGGTGGTGGACTAAGAGTGTAGAGATACGGTTATTCGTATTCATCATTCACATTCAAACTCATACAAATACCAGTAGATAAATTAATTAATTAAAAATAATAATAATAATTATTATTATTATAAATCACCTCCATTATAAACCACCATACACATCCATAAACATACTTGTCAAACAAGTGAGTTTCTCTTGTTCATATTTCCCATAATGCTTTTCCAAGCCAGTCTGGGTTTCTGTGATGAGTGGACATTATCTCCACCTGTGAGTTCATACTGCAGCCAGTCATCAAGGAGGAAAAATGATGTTCCACTGCCCAGTGCACAAAAGTGATATAAAATACATGGTTTCTGGTTGAAGCATTTAGAAAGTGAATACGAGGGTACCATAGCTTATGGTGCTCAGGTACTATACACAGAGCTGCACCTCAGGGTATTTTACAATGACTGAGGCAAAGGCGGATGGAAATCTAATGTCCTGAGCCACCTGCCAGTGGAATCTGGCTGAGGGAGATAAGAGCTGCTGGACTGTAATCTGGCTGCCCAGCACTGACAGTCATATACACCAACACACTTGGTGCCTAATAAAGCTGCAGTTGTCCAAGCAAGCATTTGTTCCCCCTTCAGCAATGGTTAACAACAAATCCAATGTACACCCACAATTACTTCTACTTTTGCTTTTTACTGCAGTTTTACTTTTATTTCTGTCTTTATGTTTGGCAGCTGTGAGAGGAGTCAATGCAAATTTAAGATTTAATCGTAGCAACGTGTGCTGGATTTGTCTTCACTCACGCTGACTTTGTCCTTTATTTGTGGTGTTTGTGCGACATACGAGTAGAAACATTAATACATGCTGAACATGAGCTTGCATGTACCACAGATTCCAGTTTTGCTCTCAGTTTATTTTGTGCTTCTGGTTTTTCTGATCTTGCTCCACTGGCTATCAAATGTCAACATCTATTTCCTTATGCCAGTACAATTAAACGTTGTAGGGTCTGATCATGCACTTGGTTCGGATTGCATTCTCACCAGGTAAATCTGGTGCTTGAGAGAAAGCCAGATTTTCCGGGCTCCTGAGTTCTGAGTGCGTTGTCCTCACGTTGCGAAGGAAACCAACCACTTCAAACACTCTTGGTGTGAACTTGTTAGTTGTCTGAGAGATGCAAATTGTCTGTGTTTTCTGAAACACTTGATGAGACAGTTACACAGCTTTCGTTACCATTAACAGTTGATTTCTTATGAAGTTCTTTCACTGTTTTAAATGACACAGTTCCACACAAGCTTTTAACTTTTTAACCTACCCCAGTGAACAGCAGTGGTTTTTATTCACAACAGCAGATGACAGCAGCCTTTGAAACATGTGCATGAGGCCTTTCAGATCTTAGAAATGATTAGAAAGTGACACCAGACAGGACGAATTCTTGAGTCAGATCTTAACATTACTGGACATTCCACGTTTCCATGGATGGACATGAACGAAGGTCCACATAAATCTGCGGCCTCTCATTTCTGGCGAGAAGACACGTGGAAAATTCAGATGTGCTATTTCGTCCAGTCAGGAATTTCACTTTTCATCAGTTTCTCCAAAACGTTGGTGGAACTGTGGAGAAACTCACATCCAACTTAAACATGTTCTCTTTTCCTGCCAATTGTTAAAGACCTTTTGAGAGGACGTACATTAAAAAGACAGAGTATATGACTCATTTTCGTTTAGTAGTGGCTATAATTTTGTACTTTTGGGGAAAATGCAGAGATAAATAAAGGATAAAAATGGCTTTAATACATTAACCTGCATTGGTGTGCTGCCACCCTCGCCCTGGAGTGCTGCCACCATAGCTTCTAATTGCAATAGAAAAAGACAAGCGCGACCACGAGGGCAAAGCAACAGCTCTGGCAGAATTTAAAGGCCCCATGCAGACATATCCTCTCTGCTACATTTTGGCCATCAGAGCTGGTCATCAGCCGTCCTGCCCAGGATGCCGAGTGCCAGCCAGAGAATGACTCACACTTTGGCACCAGTCATTAGCTTGTCACCAGGGTCTCAAAGTGTTGTTAGTAATGACAGGGCAGGGCCGAGCAGCTAATGACTGTCTCCCTGCACACACAAGACCTACTCAAGAGACCTGTAATTCACTCAGCATTTTTATTTTGGTGGTGTGTGATTTGCAGAGCAGATCGGGTACAAGCAGCACAAGCCCCAATCTCCTGCAATTGACTTGGCTCAACTCAACAAAGCCACCAAATCATGGTGGTCTGGTCTGTTCATCACCATATGAACATGAACATGGCCAGCAGTGGCACTGCCTCAGTTCACCCACATCACAAAATGAAGGATGAGAACGATACTTGATACCCAGAGATAAACAAGAGACACACACAAAACAGATAAATATTTACAAAAAGGGAGGGGGATTGGGGAAATGAGGGGTGTCAGGGTGGAGGTGCCGTCCATCCAATCACAACGAAGGTGTAATGCACCCCTACAATAGCTGGGAATACTGAGAGCGATACCCTCCATCAACAGAGGCAACACAAATGGTCAGGTTTCTGACTTAATGGCCAACAAGACTTATGGCCTCACAAGTACATGAAGCCTTCAAACAACCAGCACAGAGCAAAAAACACCCACAAACCACAGCTGTACAAACTACCTACGACTGGAAATAAAATCTAATCGATGTGTAAAACACTGAGAGTTGACCTCATTAGAGTTCAGGTGTCAGTGAGACTGCTATCGAGTTCCATGAAGAGCTGGAGCTGCTCCTTCCTAAAAGTGAATAGTGTCCTTTTTTGCATAGCGTAATGATTTTTGTAACAGATACGATGTCGGGGTGTCTGGCCCGCCTCAGATTCTGTCTCAGCATCCAGTTACACTGCTACATACCGAACTGATGCTGCTCTTGACATTATATGAAAAACTCCATTGACAAGCAATGAGGCCTACCTGCAAATGTTATTTGCCCAGTTTTAGCAACAGATAAATCCCAGCTCAACTATGCAGCACTGACTGACTGGTAATGATATCATATAACAGAGTGACAAAGGGATCAGTATGTCATTTATAAAACTCTGTGCTGTAGCCATTCTGCCCTGGTGCTTTGCCAACAGCCAGAATCTCAGCTGCAGTCATGATCCCTGATTCTGAGACAGGTCCTTCTAAATATTCTATCTCTGTTTTTATCAACACATAATATTAACAAAATATTTTTTTAAATCATTAACTTGCTTTAAACTATATTTACATTCAGATTGTTAATTATTAAAACTATGTCTTTGAAAAATCTAGTTAATTTAATTCAAATACTGAAAAGTCATTATCATCATGAATGGCAGGAACTGAGGCTTCAGTCTGTATAGTGCAAATGATGTTTCTTCATGCAAAACATTATACAAATCCAACCTAGTGACTAGTGCTGGTTTCTTTTGTCAACTTTTGTCATGTCAACATACAAAAAGCTTCCAACATTTCATTTTATGCACAATCAAAACTGGGGACAATATGACAGAAAGAGCGGCGCGGTCAGATTTACAAAAGTAAATAATCTATCCAAGAAAAAAAGCTGTGAACTTTAGAACTTTACTGAGAAATAAGAAAACACTATATATATATCTGTTAATCCCAACATTTTTCTGAATTCATTAAACACCACAGGAAAAGCAGCATCTGTAGAGAGGAGGCGAGTGGACTGATCCATCGCTGGATCAGTCACCAGATTTAAGTCTCCCCTGAGCAAGATTAACTCTCCAGTGAGTTTAGAGCCCATATAAGTCTGACTAGAAATCTGTTTGGGAGCATATGTGTCAACAAAAGCCTCCTCCATCACCAGTATGAGTGTCTCTGCACGGGAAGCTCTGTCCAGCAGGACCCTCATTACTCTCTTGAGATCCTTCATGGACTAATCCAGTTCATCAAACTTTCTGCCGTGACATGACAGCAACGTAAAGAACATTTAATGTCGCCCGTAGCGCAGGATGATCCACGAAGAAGAGCAGACATCAAAAAGATCAATTTCATAGAAACATCCTGATAAAACTGTTCATTTGTGACTCAGAAAACCTTTTTCCTTCATGAGCCCTGGTCTGAGGCTGTCCTCTGCACCACTGTCAACACTGACATGGTTTCGTACGAGATAGAGATTCTTTGCTGGAAGCAGAGGAGTTGTTGCACAGTCTTCCCAAGCCACATTTAGAGCTAAATACAGTTAAGATCAGTTCTGGTCAGCTTCTTTCTGTGGGGAAACAGTTCTTATTCCTAAAGAAGGCCTGTGAAAACATCTCAAAAGGTTCATTAAAGGCCTTTTAAAGTCTTGAAATACAGAAAATCCCACACTGATCCCAAGCCTTTCTTTGCACTTACAAAGAAAATATTCCTTCCAGTAGCTTTACAGCAAAAACAAATGTGCTTTCAGTTCTCTATTTCTTTGAATATCTCTAACATGTGAGCAGGTCTATTCTCCCCACAGGGTGTCCTGCCAAAGCCTACATCAGTTGTTCCTAAGCAGTCAGTCGGTCATTTAACAGTCATGGTGACAAGGTCAGCCAGGTGAGATGTCGAATGACAAAGCTGTGGAGGGACTCGAGCCAGCAGCGCGATCTTTCCACCTCATCTCTGCCAGAAAGAAAGTAATCAACACATTCTCCAACTATATGGAAAACATTAGAGCTGTGATGGTGGAATTTGAATCAGAGCCACTGTAACGTGCAATTAATTAAAGATGTATTCCTTTCTCTGGGATTTGCTCTCAACTCGACACGCATTCCTGCGGGATGTGGCCGTGGTAAGAGTTCGTCTAATGCTCATATTTTGCTTCAGCTGAGTTCAAGCAGAGTTTGCATTGAGTAACTCAATTTATGCACAATGTATTTTGGAGGATCCCATGAGCTGCTGCTCTGACAACAAACATTTCTTGTTCTGATATGAGGGCAAAAAAAAAAAAAGGGGGGGAAACAAAGAGATAAAGCTGCATTGATTTTGTGTGCAGCACTGCAGAGAATGTTCATGGGAGGAAAAAGTGAAACTATTATCACTTAGTATGCATCATCATGTCCACCAAAGTAAACGCTGAGATGTCTGAATACAGAGACATCGCTGTAAGTAAGGCAGACGGGATGAGAAATAAGCTGGCAGACAGTCATATAAGTCAAATATTATAAAGTGCCCGTTGTAAACATCCATCAAATGCATGACAGGCAGCCGGCAGTATACACTCTGTGAAAGATGTTTCTGAAAGTTTTTAAAAGAGAAGAGAATGCCAAAAGATTCATTATGGAAAGTGTAGAACCCAGCATCCTTAGAGCTGAACCCTGTACTAGGGACTAAGAATATCTCGACCTTGCACTGAATGATGGGCTATTTTTGTGCCATCACAGCAAATTAAAAACACAGCACTGACAAATCATGAGAGAGAGGAGAATGGTCAGAACGGCTGGAGCTGACAGAAAGTCTGCAGTATGCAGATAACCACTCTACACAACTGTGGTGAACAGAGAAGCATGTCAGAATGAACAACAGAGACCACACCCACCACAACAGAGATCTGAGGCTGCAGTGGACACAGGTTAAGCAGTGGACAAGACCGGAAAAACATAGCCTGGTCTGATGGATCTGGACTTGTGCTGAGGCTGCAGATGGTAGGGTCAGAGTTTGGAGTCAACAGCATGAATCCATGGACCCTACCTGCCTTGTGTCAACAGTCCAGGCTGGTGGTGGTGGTGGTGGTGTGATGGTGTGGGGAATGTTTTCTTGGTTCACTTTGGGCCTTAATACCAATCAGTCATGGTCTGAATGTCTCAGTCTGTCTGAGTATTGTTTCTGACCATTAGTGCAGCTTTAACATGTCTGGGTCTCCTAATCTCAAAGAGCTGTCCTCAGTTTGTCCTTTATAAATATCCACTATTTTGGTTTCAACTTGCTAATATGACTCAGCTGCGGCTTTGTTTACAACAGTTTGTTTGACCGTTTGTCTTCTTCACCATGTTGAATCCTGCACAAGCAGCGTCTCATACAACAAAAATGACTCTTCCTTTAATGAACCTACTGTGCTTTGGTCCTGAGCATATTCTGCTCACGGTTCTCATTTTAAAACAGATCAAAGTGGCAGTGATGCTCAATAACAACTTGATTTGTGTGGAGGCCCCTGAGCTAAAACCTCTGCACAGAGGAAGTAGCACAGAGGGCTGTTTTAGCACACACCATAACCATGTTTCAACATCTCATTCCACAGCTAAAGAGATAACCAAAGCGATACTGACTCTTCCTCAAAAAAAATCCCCTTCAGGAATTTCTATACGTTGAATCAAAATAAAGGATTCTCTGTTTTAAAACAGTTTCTGATCTTCTCTGGTCAGAGAGGAAAATCCCCAGGCACAGGGATTTTTTTTTTTTTTTTTGGAAAGTAGCTCCCCACTTTCATTTCTCTTTTCCTGAGAACTCCTGGGTCTATTTTAGTGGGTAGAAAAGTTGAAAAGTGGGCAGAACCTTGGCAAGAGGACCACTTTCGATTGAAGAGCAAAAACAGGAACCCAATTCAGCGCTGTCACACAATCCCCATTCAGCAGTGCATGAGAGAAAGCCCTGATCCACAGGAAGTGAGCTGGACTCAGCTGGGCTGGATTCGGTGGGTGGGAGGGGGGGCATTGACATTCTGATGGAATGCAGTCATCGTGTCATCCTAAGCACCGAGTCCCCGGCATCAAACGACCCTAAACAAGTCATGTTATCTGACTGCTCAACAATGATGGCATACATGTTAGCAGGAGAAAAAAGCCATCCCCCTTATCTGAAGCCATGAGAACTTTCCTGTAAAGCAGCACTCACTGTGTAAACTGACTGAGCACATGGTAAAAACCCGTGACCTCTAGAGGATATTCCACTGATGATAAGTGGAGTAAAAATAATTCCTCTGAGACAGGACGTTTATTTGCGCACAGGAAGATGTTGCAGATGAGCTCTGCACGCTTCCTGCAGCAAACCAAGATACAAGGAGCCCTTCACCCTGACAGACCTCAGCTCAGACACCGCCTATCAACTCCACAAAGGGTCTAAAATGGCATTTCCAGTCTGACAGTCATCTAAGCTTCAAGCAGCAAGGTATGAGTCAGAATGCCTGTTGAGCAGCCCAGCTACAGTAGTAACAGGTCATGTTCACCGCCAGTAAACTGAGCGGTGAATATACAGTGACTGTGAAAAGAGTGTAAGGATCAGATTCATGCAAATAACGTGAGGTAAGAATTTGGTTTGAACACACCTCAGCCAGGACTTCGTCTAACTCACTTTAGTGCAGCTTTTAACCACAGTGACGTGTGACATGCAAGTGTAACCACCTTGTTTCGTGGCACTGGATCCTTCCGGCGGTCAGCGAACCTCGCCACAGTGCCTCACAGGGGGAACTTCAAACAGGACATCCTGCCATTCAGAGCAGCTGTCAAAGTTAGGACGGTGGTACAGCTGCAAAGAAACTTCCTGAGCCAAAGGGTCACATGTGAGAACAGGAAAAAAACATTTCTGACGCGGACCAAGAAATACACCAGCCAAATATGTGACCCCAACCAGCTCTGTCTCTGACTGCCGTGGGTTTGCCTGTGAGAGAGGAAGAAAGTGATGATAAACGAGGTGGTCCTGCAAAAATCTCTAAACCTCTGTACAAATCTTTTCCTCATTCAAAAATAAATATAAATAATGCAAAGACAAAACAGACCAAACAATCTGAAAAGAAAGGGGAACATTTCTAACGACAGACCAATTGGTCAGACCAATTTAGAAACAAACACAAGGACAAACACTCGCATTTATACTATAAATACATCATAAATACATAAATCGCATTAAAAAGCTATTTTATTCCAAAGGAGTAAACAGGTACATGGCAGGTACTTGGTACAGTCTGACTGGCCACTTCCTGTATTTACCAGCCCTGCATAAGGGCTGTTAAATAGAGGAAGCTGTCACCCTGAGCACTGGTAACAGAAACACAAATTACTCACAACTAACAGAAATTAAAGAAACTAATGTGTGACTGTACAGGGGGTGACTATGCTATAAATGGAAACTAATGCACTGCCAATAATACTAAATAAAATATGAGGATAAAAAAAAGAGCGATGTATGATCATTTCTACCTTATTTAATAAGGAGAACATTAATAATTGGGTGTAAACCACAGAGAAAACTAATGTCATCATTTCCACGTGGAACAACAGACATTATTGACCTCTGGTGTTGTCCTCAGCAGTCTTCCAAGCTGTGTTGCTCAGTGGCTATTTATTTTATTTCTTTTTTTTTTAGTGGCCACAAACACATCAGCCAGGAGGCAGCTCCTGCAGCTGATTTAGGAGCACGCTCCTTAATTCAAACCTTGAGCTCAGGGGGACAACAATTTCTCTAATCTGGGGTCATGAGAGAATCTAGGCTGAACTCTGTGGATGATCCAAACAGAGGGGTCTAGAGGACCTGGCAGTGCTGAAGTGAACTTCAGAGAGGTGCAAGTCTGCACCTGTGCCCCAGGAGCTCCTGCTTGGGCTCCCTATTCTGCTCATTGAACCTCAAGAATCTGATGCTTTATATAGTTCAGCTCCACCATCACTCCAGCATCCATCTGCAGCCTCTCACTTTAATCCTGGGCTCTGATCTCATCACTCTCCAGTCTCTCTCTGTGCATAATACCAGAAACAGAACGAGGGCCTTGTTATTATCATTAAAACAGAGTTAAAGGAGATAAAACACAAACAGATGCTACAGCTCACTACCACTAACTACAGGTATTTCAGTTCCTGTGAGTGATGGTTGCACTTCCTTTCATGAAGCAGAGAAGGAGATGTGAGACCATGAGACCATCCAGCTACAGAGCTGCACTCTGTCAGGTTGCCATGGCGATGATGAGGCCCAGAAGTGGTTCGCCCTCATGAGCCCAGGCCTCACACTGTTTGATGAGATGAGCTACAGAGATGCTGTCCTCAACTTCTGAGAGATTAAGTGGGTTTAAAAGGACACACACACACACACACACACACACACACACACACACACACACACACACACACACACTTGTGAATGTGTACATACAGACACAGCACAGAGAAGAGCACTACACACTCACTGATTATGTGGAATAAGATTTGCTTACACTGTGCTGAAAGCAACAAATGATCAGTAAAATGATGAGTTTTCTGAAGCCAGTTTAAGAAAAGGTAAATTAAACTTTATTGATCCCCATGGAACAACAGGCAGACCAGAGGGGTAGGTATGAACAAATAAGCTGAAGTTTGAGCTAAATCAAATCTATCACCCTGGAAAGCAGTGGTAGGCCTTCACTGTCAAATAACCACAAGAAATGCTGACAATTATGGTAACTCTACCTAGCAATGATATGTTACAATGTTACGCTTGATAGGTTACTAGGTAAAGTTGATTTTTTAAAAATAGATCCAGATGTTTTCCCACATTTTCACTCTGAAATATTCTTTAAAACGTTGTATTTAAGTAAAAACAAGACTCCGATCTGCAGCCATGCTAGCGGCTCTATCAGGCTGTAATTAGCCACAGCTGTACATCAAGCTACATGCTAACATCAGCATTATAACATGCTGCCAACAACGCTAACATACTGATTTTAAGCAAGCACGTTACCATTTTTAGCTTAGCATGTTAGCATGCTAATATTTTCAATGACGACATACAAATATAATCAAGCGTAATGTGAAAACAACAGAAATATAATATAAATAACTATGTTAAATATAATGTGATCACTTGAATCAAGATATTAAAGAGATCAAATTTGTCAAACTATGAACTGTAAAAAAAAAAAATATATATATATATATAAAAAACAAAAGAATATATGAAACTATTATGTATGTCATATATGTATGTATATATACAACACTGTATGACCAGATTCAAAGTGAACTACATCTAACTCCTTCAACTTTTAGTTAAAATGACCTCAACAACTGTGACGTCCTGTGATTTGTGCTGTCATCTGCAACAACTTACTACACATTTCACAGGGGACACTTTTAATGCATTCCACTATAACGCTAAAAGCCTAAATGGTTTGATCATGAGTTTCATTCAACAACAACACACTTAACTGCACTTGTAAGATTTATTTTTTGGAAGGAAGGGGGTAATAACAAGTGAAGGCTGCACGCCCAGTTTGATGATCCATCCCATGGCAACAATTTAACACATAAAACTTCCCATTGCTGTGCTTTTGTTGGCCATCTTGGCAGGGAAGAGCACAGCGGTATGACGCACATGCAGACCTGGGGTGCTTTGGACTGTAGAACACTGGTTAGACTTGATGTCCTGGGGCGGTGACATATAGCTGAGGGGCTGTTATTACTCCAGCTTCCTGTTTGGCACTGCTCCGAGGGAGCTGTGAGTACCTGCTGGCTGTCCTGTCACATCTGGGTGTGATAACAACCTCAACAATGCTACAGCTCAGCCAGGAACTACTGTAAAGCCAAGTCTATTAAGGCCTGATGTCTTCCTGTCATGTCACTGCAGGCCTTTAGTCAGCCATTATGTATAAAAGGTATGAACATGGAGCGGCATTGTTTTGGCAATAAGCCGGCAGTGGAGATAGTCACACAGCCGGATTGATGTCTGAGTAAGAGCTGGCACTGTCAGACTGTCTGACTCTGACACTGTTGTGTTACACCTCACTGGAGCCAATCATAGGCGACACTGGGTGAGAGGTGGGGTACACCCTGAACAGGTCTCCAGTCTATCACATATAGAGACAAACAATCATTCACGCTCACATTCATCCCTATGGACAATTTAGAGTCACCAGTTAACCTAATCTGCATGTCTTTGGACTGCGGCAGGAAGATTGAGGACCCAGAGGGAGAACGTGCAAACCCTACACAGAAAAGCCACGGCCGGCGGATTCGAACCCAGAACCTTCTTGCTGTGAAGTTTACCATGCCGCCCCGAAACACCAGCGTGCTATCTAAAAACCAGCACTATGCCCCGGCTTTGTTTGGCTCAATGATGGGCGTTCTTAATGGCAACATTGAAGGATCCCTGTTTTAAAGGGGCTTGTGATGCAGCAACACTTAAATATCAGCTGTCACCAGTGTTGGAGGCACTGTGCTAATCTGCATTCTCCTCTTGCATTGCAAACATTCCAGCTGTTTACTTTTAGGCCCCTGCCGCTCGGCTTCCCTTAAACTTCTCCCTTGCTTGGCGGGGGAGCTCAAAGCTGACCTGATTTTATTTTGGCTGCACAATGCAACACCTGCAGACTGAAAGAGATAAGTCATCTCTATATCTGGCACTGCCTAGATATCTGTGTCTGTGTGCAGTCATTGTATTTTCATGTGTGCCATCATCCCCAGTGGGTACGGACCACATAAATCTGGCCTCATACTTCAAATTCAAACAAAGCCCCGAGTCTCTGCCTCCAAACTGTCTTTCTGTCACTTGCCAGGAATCCAGATGGTACGAGTCTATACATCACAGCATAATGCTCTTTCATTGTACACAGCCTTGTTTGACATGATGTGTGGATCTTTTGTGAAGAGCCGTCACAAAAGTACATTCACTGAGAGCAAAACTTCTGATTCTCCCGCAGACACCACCGTCTGTGTCCCAACTTAAAAACCCGAGTACATAATAGTGGTCATTATCCTTTGGCTATAGAGGGACACTGGCTATTAAAAAGGCATTTCATTAACTTTGCACCCTCTATTTTGCAATACAAATACTGCTATAAAGACATGTCCACCCCAGAGGCAGTGTATATGCACAAAGAACAAAAGGCTTATAACTGATAAGAAGGAAGGAACTGTAGAAGGGCCTTTTGTTAGAATTCCCATGCTGCACATGATGACATGCACTGCTACGTCAGGCATTTCCTTTAATGATTTGTAAAAAATGACAAGAATGTGATTGTTCATTCACTGTGAGCAAAAGGAAACACAGTTTATGAGAAGGCAAATCCAGCCATGCTCTGGGTAGCCACAGCAGTAGGCTCAGCAAGGCAAGCCCTCCAAGGCCAGATGAAGCTGTTCTGAAACGCTACACTTGAAGGTGAGGTGAGAAGAGGGGCATGAACCCCAGCAAGTCAAATTCGATAACACAATCTTCCAACTTTGATGGAGGTCCAGAAACTGAATGCTTATTTCTGTACATTTGTGTTCAGGTACAAACCATAAGCTGGGGAAAAGGAAAGAACACAAGACACTTGTGGTGTCCAGAAACTGACTTGACTCTTTTGTGGAGAGATTGCATGACACAATGACTCCACTAGTAACAGAGTTTCCATTGCAAACTTTGAAATCACACCACTCAATATACTGTATAAGCACCATGTCAGAGCAGAAGTTCAGTTGTTTATGTGTTTTGTACCTTCAGAAGCTTAGTTCCATTATAAGAATGGAGACATTATATCAAACACCTACAAATGTCAGGGATGACACAATAATGTTCAAGACCTATTTAGGTTGTTAGCCAAGGATAATAAGTTAAGGTTCACAGAAGATGTGTTTGTGTTGTTTTACTATTTTATGTAGTCTCATTGTCAGGTCAGGAGAGTGGGCGAAGCCCTTTACCCTCCGTCCCATCCAGTTCATCTATGCTCACACTATTTAGAACAGTTACAAGCAGACAGAGCAATGTAATGCTTAGTTGCAGTTAGCATAAGGTGGTCAACAACAACAGCAACAGCTACTAAAACAATGAATAATACAATTACTTATTAATGTAGTATGTTAATACAGCATTCTGATGCATGGGGGATAGAAGCTGAAGGTTGTTGCAAAAGTACCAGAGATAGAGGAAAGAGGAAGAGAGAGAGAGAGGATCTCAGACTGAACAGAAACATGTGGCCTGAGATGATTTGTTCTCTGCTCGGGGGCTTTCTCATGTGGGTGTGACCACAAACGTTTATAGTGACCACATATGAAATAATTTCAAAACCCAATTTTGCTCATGGATACAATTAAGTTAGCTCCCTGGGGCGCAGTTTATCTTATGAAACTCATGCCTCATATGATTAAGAACTCAAACATGTAAATATTGGTGAAAAGTCTAAGACAATAAATACAGGATCATAAGTGTTCTGAGGCATCCTGATGCGATGATAAAAAAAGAAAACATCTTGACTCAGTTACTGTTACAACAAACAGCTTTCTCTCATGATTTACACAAACTATATATAAAAATGTTTCTTCGATGTTGTGTTTACAAGTTTTGTTCCGTAACACGCTACAGGCACACCCCACCTCCACACTCGTACAGTACAGTGCTACATTCTATGCTGAACAATGAAATGTGAGGTGGGGAATGGTCTCATCTGAACTGAAGGATGCAATGACCATTTAAACTCAAAAAATGGTCAAACACGATACACATTAAACAGTTAGAAAGGTGTTGCACAAGCAAAAGGATCACATTTTCCTTACAGCCTCTGGGCATTTTCACTGATTTATACTGGCCTTAATAGTCTTAGTAACTGACTCAACTCCAGTGATCCAATGCACAATCCAGTCCTGCTCACGCAGGTCTACTTCATATACGAAACGCATGAGTGCTGCATGTACGGTGGGAGGAAACACAGTAGCTGTAGCTGACGTTCCAGAGGGATGAATGATCCCATACAGCAACAGGAGACATCGTCGTGGAAACAGCATGTATTACACAGCAGTCGCAGTGCAGCTCCTCATCCCATAATGAAGGCCTCCACAACATACAGCACTATGCACTGTACATGTGGCAGACAAAGAGTCTCTGTGTGTGACACCTGTCCCTGCCTTTGACTTGCATGTTCTTGTCTCTGCTGACGGCAGAATCATGAACCTGATGACATGTTTTATAGTCAGTCTGCTGGGAGCCAAACATCCTCTGACTTCTTGCTACTAATTCAGCAAAACAGGGAGTTTTCCATGTCTCTAGAGCTCACTCTGTGCAAGGGTCGCATAATATGACAATACATACGGTATATGAGATGATAAATAGTTCTATGCAATTTTATGTTTAAGTGAGACAAAGCAGCCTGAGCGTCCAGTACCTGCTCAGCAGGGAGGAGCCCTGCAGCTGGGGGGAATTGGGTTTCTCTTGCCCTGTTTGCTGTATTTCTCCTCTTATTTCCCCTGCGAGCCACAGAGAGAAAGAAATATAAGGCACACCCCTGTACTGACACACTTAATGTGTCCTGCTGAAATATAACACCCACTCTGCTAAACTGTTTCCGTATATAAAGTGTCAGTCACTCACCCATCCCGTCCCTCCCAGTCCATCCTTGGGTCCCAGGCTGGGTGTTTATCTTTTACAAACCAGTCCATGGCTCTGTCTTTAATAACTTTGTGTGCATTTGACAGTGACTTTAAATTTCCACTTAACAGGAAGTCATTTTAAGAGTAACTTTCTTAACATCCTTCTTACAGAGGATGTGAAGATTTTCAGAAACTGCAGTTTACCCACTGTACTTAAAGCATACAGTGAGTGTCTTGAGCAAAAAAGCATTTTGAACAGAAAGAATCACTTCCACATTACAATAATATCCCTGATCACAAACATGTTCATACAGATTAATGGACAGAACAGACAACACACTAACAGGTTTGCTATTTTGAAGTCTTTATAGTACAACTAAAATTAAGTTCACTATAATATTTTTGGGCCCAAAAGTAGAACTCAGAATCAGAGACTTGGTAAAGTTCAAACAAAGGCAGGTTCTTGTAAAGTTCCTGGGGAAGATGATCCTTGTTGGAGAAGCAGGGTAGGCAGGATGGCAGGTATAAGCTAGAGCAGAGAGCAGAGTGGAGCACACAGAGGTCTGAACCTCCAGAAGTTACAGGAGACACATGACCAGAAAACCAGGAAGTCAAGGAGCGATGACCCTGAAGCTCAGGTAGACAAATGACTAGCCAGGATCAAAAGAACACAAGGAGAGTACTTGTACTAAAAGAGTTGGCCGAAGAAGCAGCAAGTTTATCTCAAAAAGTACATAAAGGATTTAATGGGCATCACAGTTAGATGTTGCTTCAAGTGTATGTTTTGATTAACCGCTTATCTTACTTCATCATCACCTTCACCCTTTATTCAAACCTCAGCAATGCACTAAGGGAAATCCCCTCACTTTCAACGCCACGGAGTGATATCACTCGTCTCTGATGATGTGTAGTTGGAGGACAGACAGCACACTAACCACGTAGCATATCTGATTCGTATCTCATTTATGTTTCCCAGACGGGAAATTGGGAATAGCTCCTTCCACATGAAATGATTTTTCTTGTCATCTCAACAACGGAAAACTGACTACACATTGGGATCTTGATGTCTCTAAACCATGTCTTTGGTTTAGAGACTCTGGGGTTAATGCATCTGTGGTGCATGCATTTTGCAGTTCCTTTCCATTTAACTGGAGCTGGCTGTCTTTTGCATCTTCATGGTCACCTGTGTGATGCTGTGCCTCTGTAGATGTCCAAACAAAAAAAAAAAAAAAAACTTGTATAATTTTCTTCCTTTTTACAGCTTCCGCTCTCTGGCACACCTAAACCACCATCACCTGCAAACCAGTCTGGCCATTACCCTGGTTTCCCTCTGCCACGAGAACCATCACGTCTAAATGGCGCTGAAACAAAATGACATATAAAGCTACGGTAACACGACCATGCCTTTGCTGGAGTCAGCAATTCAGACCACACAACAGGACACAAGTAACCTCTGGCGTCTTGCACAATCTCCCCAACTTACATCAAGCTCCATTAAAAGAACATGCTCCAAAAGCGCCAGCTATGCTAGTCTTGTGCTACTAGTGTCAAACCACAGCCCCAGGACAGACCAAGGCAGTGAAAAGACCTTGAACCCATGGCAGTAATGCAGCACTCCCAGGTCACGGGCAATCTAGAGTTCCCATGTGGCTTTGTCCTCATGCTCTGCACCTTGGAGCTCCACCAGACAGGAAGGTAACAGAGACTGGGGACAGTACAAGCTATGGACTTTTGGAGATCAAGTGCCCATCAAGAGACAGTTTCAAAGATTGTCCCCATCTCATGTGGCAGGCAGACAGTGGCTACAAGATAAAGGAGAAGCACATCTATCACTACCCAGTAACAGAGCAGCTGACACTCTCAGCCATGATGTGACTTCTCTGTAATGTCTGCTGAGGACTACTAACTACAGCATTTACATCTTGATGCAGTGAGGTGGGGCTTTTCTTTGACTTCCTCCTAAGTAAGACTCCTAAGTTCTCCTAAAAGAAGAGACCTTCTGCTTTGTTTTCTAGGAGAATGAAGCCATAGACTGAAGCCATAAAAAATGCATTCATTCACTGTAACAAATGTCTGTACATACTACTTTAACCAACCTCAACTCCAGCAGCTCTTCCTCTTTATCTCAGTGCAGCCACTCTGGGTTGGGCAGCTAACAGTCAAACAGTTTGTACTGTATTCACTATGAGTTTTTTTTTTTTTTCTTACAAAGAGATCTAAAACCTGAAAGGGACGATGATCCAGACAGAGGAGCCAGATGTCTGTTTAAGCTTACAATGCCCTGGGTCTGTTGTGGATTAGTCTGGTGGAAACAGACCCTTGCCCTGTGGGGACTGAAGCCCCAGGTGTGTGCACACACACAAACACAAAACTCCACCCCAGCTTCCTCATGCCTCCAACCCTCCCCTCAGGGCACAAAAATCCCCAGCCCAGGACAGTGGTGGCAGACTCTTAACGAAGGGGTTTAACGACGGAGGATTGGGGATTGATTGGAGTCAGTTCAGGGAGATGATATGAGTCTGAGCCTCAGCACACTTTCACTGGTGTCCAGTAGATTTGAAGCCACTGAGCTGCTGCATAAATCTCCTAAGGGAACAAAAAGAACACAAGCATCTGATTCTCTTTCAGCTGCTTCTTCTCCATGTTGCAGGTGGTGGTTAATCAGTGTGCAGGATCTGATTGCATCTTAGTAACTTTACCCTTTGTTCATTTCACATCTTACGAGCACTGGGAATTTTCACTGAAATTCTTTGTGACATCTTGTGATTCTTTAGCACACTGTACAGCAAGGCCGCAAACCTACAACTCTATGGAGCATTTTAGCCTCTTTCAGCTCATTGTTTTGGCTTTGCAACTTATAATTTCACTTTACTTTCATTTTCTTCAACCAATGCAGCTTTAAATTCTCATAGTAGCTATTTTCACAAATAATCATGACATTCAGAAGTAGTACGGGTTACAGCTGGCGACTGCTGTTGAATCAAATTGAATTTTAATATTAGACAGCACTGGATAAAAAGCATGTACTGCTAAACTGTACTATTTAAACGCATGGGGAAGGGCAATTTAGTGCAATAGCGCTAAGCTCCACTGTTTGTTTGGAAACAGACTTAAAAGCCACAGTAAGCTGACTTAGATACAGACTGGTCATCCTTCTCTAACACTGGGTGTGTTTCTCATCACCAGCTTGCTAAATAACAGTCAACAGGTTAATTTTCTCATAAAATTAATGTTAATTGGCAACAGCCCATAAAATTGACAAATGAGGAGCCTGCTAACAGCACCGATTGTGCCTTTGATTTTATGGGGGACAATCGAGAGTTGGGGGGGTCACAGTGACATTTTATGTTATGTGGGGTGGGGTCACTGCTGCAGATTGTAGCCAGCATCCTGGATGGTTAAACTGAATCCAGGGTTAAGAGATCTACTTTGCAAGACATTTACAAGAAAGTGTGAATCTATTGAGTTTGTGAAGAAAGTGTTCAAGTGTGTGCTGTACAGAAGCCAGGAAATATTTACTGTCAACGTTAAAAGAAGATACATAAACATTGACACTATGAATTTTGGCAGGAGAATGAAAACTTTCCATGTGCACACTAAGATGGATATTAATACCAGACATAAACATAATCCACTCAATCTGCACACGAGGCACGCACAGTATTAATGCCAGGTGTAAAGGTTGGCTTTGTTTATTTCTAATTGCATCTCCGCTGCTACAATAGTATATGATGAAGGCTAGCCAGCAGCCTGTTTACTGCTGGTAATTGCTTCCTCACTTCCCACAAACCCCTGCTGGTCTCCCAGCGATACGCATGGCATATTAGGAACGACGAAGCTGTGGCAGATGGGCACGCTCCCCCTCCATGCCCACTTGCCTTATTTGTGTCACAGGCTGGTGAGGCAAAGCATCATTATCTGCTAAGTGGCTTCTTTTCAAGAGGTGCACAGCCAGGTCTCTAGTCTAAGAGGGAGATGAAGGGAGAGTGAAGGAAAACATGAGCACACCGCCGGGCCTCAGGAGACAGTTGTCTTTGGGGCTGACATGCTTCACAAAGCTACTATCCATTTAACGTGGCACTGAATTAAAGGCAGGTGATTTATTTGAAGGGCCGCGTCTTACAGCTTCACACTGGGACTCTTAAAGGCAGTCATTTATTTCCAGGAATCAATTATCTGAAATAACTAATTAATAACAGTCTGAATTAATCAGAGGGAAAATATGTCATCACATATGACCGCCATAATGGGCTTGGTTCATCATCAGCTCCATCTGTGACTGTCTGAAATGGCCACCATTATCACTGATCACAGCACTGTCCGAACTAATGGTCCCGTGTCGCTTATCACAACTGCAGGTGTGTAGTTGTTCAGGAGGGATTCCACTTACAAACAGTGAAAAGCAAAATCCATTCTGGGGACAAAAAACAAAACAAAACAAAAAAGATGAGACAATGTGCTGCTGTATTTGCCACATGCTATCAAGAATTGGCTGGCCCATCTTCCAGCAAATAATGTCTGAGCGTACACACAGCAACCAAGCAAAGAGGACGCAGAATACACAGCAACCGTGATAAAAATATGCCATGTTCTCAGGAAGGCTGTAGCCAGGCAACAACTCAGAGAAAACCATGAAATGTTGTAAGGCTCCTCAGCAGGGGGGCTGGAAAACAAGCCCAAATAAACCTTGTTATTTATCAGTGTCCATTTCAACCGTCACATCAGTACCAGGACAGCTTCACCCTTAACTGGACTCAAGACTCCATTCATTCTTATTAGAGGAGCCAAGTATCTATGACATGTTCTGAAATCCGCATTGACTCTGAAAACTTCAGGTGGTTTTGTGTTTCTGCATTAAATTCATTAAACTAAGGTGCTCTCCATGGCCCATAGGGCGCCATTTAAAAGCTGTTAAAAGCGGCCAGAGCAAGATTTCTCCCCCTGAGACTTGTGATTCTCACAGTCAGGTTGCCAGGTTTTGCATCACCTGTCGTTTGTCAAGAAGTGGTTCCAATGTGCAAGCTGGTTTATGGTCTCTCAGAAGTAGTTCATAAGGAGTGCTATTCAACCATATTGGAAATTAAAGGTGTCTGTAGTTGTTTAGAATAGCTACACTCAAAGGGTGGAGGTTAAAAGTCAGCTGTCATCGAAAGGGGGAGTCATTGTTTGAATGTCGGCATAACAGCTCACATTTTCAGATAGACTCACCAGGAAGATCCAGTTTCACACTCGGCCATTTGTGAGAAAAGTACCACAAATAGTTTGGTGACAAAATGAAAAAACTAGAGCCAAAAAGAAGTACACTGCCTGGCTCCTTTCTCACCCCCTTACAACGGACCATACCAAGGCGTGATTTTGAAAGGTAGAGAAATGGTTGGACACAGACCCACAGACCCCCCCCCCGCCCCCAAACCTGATGTTGGAAAGGTGTGGGTGGAAGGGGTTTTCAAAGCTATCTGACCACTATGCCTCAGAATAATGCCACCTCTAGGTTACAAGCCACAGAGATACAAATCAAAAGTGTGGCTCAATAGAACCAAATATTTATGTGCACAAATACAAATACAACCATCTCATATTTCAAGACTAAAACTGGTAAGCGACTGAAGGAGAGAAATACAAAGACATGCTACATTTGCTGTAACCACAGCAACAGTTGCCTGCTGTTGAAGCTTCATCTCTTTTTAGTCCAGTCCAGACAGCTATATGCACAATAACTGCAGAAACTGTAATTCTTTCACATTAAGAAAAGCCTCTGGAACTTATATTCAGTGCTTCAGCGATTCTCTTTTCACATCCCTTCACTGCCTGTATTGTTTAAGCCATCCATCCAAATAGCGGAATTCACTTATATAGAGAGAAAGCGTGCACTTCATCTGTCAGTAATCTATAATGTGATGAGTGATGTCCATTCTAGCTTCCAAACCAAAACCTTGCTTGTAACTGGAGCCCACATGGAAATCTGGCCAGGAGGACGGTGAAATGTAAAACAGCCAGGAGCAGTTTCACTTGACCAAAACCCCAAAATGACCTGAGAGATGGAAGGAATTTTGGCAGTTTTCTCACTTTTACACAGTGAACTTCAGCCCCTCTCTTTGCTCCTCTTGAATTCGATCTGCAGAGTTTTTCTCCTCCTCTGACTTTGCTGCCCGTGAAGAAATATTCTCTCTGAGGCACCTCAGTTCACTGAGGGAGCACAGAGAGTTATAAATCTTATTTTTCTGAACACAGAACGATGATGACTCGGTCAGCGAGGGGTTACCGAGTACACACCAAAGGATTTAAATGATTGAGAAATCATAGAGTGCTCTACCTCAGCTGTGGACACTGTGGAATATTGAAGAAGAAAGACTGACAGGTACTGAGTTACATCTAGATATATTCACACACATTTGAGCTATCTGTGGAGTCTCTACAAACACCCTTTGTACTCCCAACTGTTCAGGCTCTTACTGTAGCTGTTGGCTAGCTATCAACAGATACAGTAGAATCTCCACTACTTCGATATTTTCCATCTGACCCTTCTCCATTTTTATCCTGACTGACTGGAGAGGTTCACTCAAGTTGAAACAACCTCAACTTGCCCGTTTGCTGCACTTTGCACCACCTCTACCTGTTCACACTGCTGCTGATCTTTCAACTGGCACTGCACCATATGAAAGGGCAACATTTTAGTTTAAACACACGCCCCGTGGACGTGGCAAAACCATGTAATTTGTAAACTGCTTCTAACCCAAACCCTGGAACCAGGATCAAAAGTTTCATAAAGCGACTACACATGGAATTTACTAACTCTGAGAAATGGATTTTGAGGTAGGTTACTCTCCAAGGTATTGAGACTGACACATGTAGCAAGGCCTCTCAGTATTTTTGTGGGGTAGTGCAGCTAATTGTTCAAGTCATGCCACATTTCCTGCAGCAAATAATCTTTTTTCCAATAAGCAGCAGCTTAGTGCAACCAAATACTACACAACTAGCTGCTGTAATGTTACACATTTCCAAGTGAAACTGAATATTTGCGTAGGTGTGCATGTCTTAGTAAATACAGCAAAATATGGAGCTGTATAGGCCTGCTGGCAAAGAGACATCCACTGATACTGAACATTGTCACATTCCTGATTGATGATAAGCCAGTAGCAATTGCTATTAAAACACACGCTGCTCTTGTGTAACAACACTGAAACAGAAAATCTGTAAGTGATTAACCTTGGAACAGGCCAGGTTTCATTTGAGTTGAGAGGTTAAGTGGCTGAGACTGGAGCTCAGGAGATTATCTGTTGAAAACTTATTCCTGAGGAAGGAAATGTAAGGCAGAGTTCTCCTAACCCTGATCTGTGCCCTTTAAAGATCTGAGAGCCCTCCCCCCCTAAAGCTCTTTTCTAGCTGAAACTTCACCATGAGGCATTTAAAGCATGAGTTGTAAGAAAAATTCTATCAAATGAAATGTTTTCTAGTGAGCTCATATAAATCTGGGTAATATACTGTGGCTGGAGGCAGAGTCTGATTTAACAGTATTGTTGCCATTCCATCATTTTTAATGGTGTCTTCATGTCTTTAGAAAAAGGACCCATCTGACAGTGACAAGATAAAATAAACCACTTCTGTTAGGAGGAAATGAAAGAGATCCAGGATCATTTTACAAAGTGAGACTCTTCCACACAAGTGTCAGCAAACAATAACACCAGACTGTCACAAGGGAATTCCAGCTCATCTAAAATCCCTCCTTAAATGCCTCCATTAGGCCCCGAGGTATCCGGGCTGTATTCTAGGCATTATTGTGATTCCTTTATGGTGGAAGGTCAAGCAGCAGAGGTCAACTGCAATCTGGCTGCAAGCGAGCATCGCTTTCAAAGGCAGCGGCTGAGGCGAGACGTGCACTTTCGAGTGACAGCAGTGGCACGCCCCTCGAGCACTCACCCGCCACGTTCATTAGCTTAATATCTGTGGACATCTGTTTAACGGCCAGACTGTGACTACATCCTACCTAATCAGAGTGTTCCTCTGGGAAATCATCCTGAGGAGTTAGAGACGCCATCAGACTGCAGCATCCCTGCCATCCATAGAGCCGCTTCATCATCACTGTAATTAGGATCTCAGTGAAAAGGCGCCACATCCTGACAGCTATCTTATTATTTTATTTTACGAGTGGGAGGAAGATACACAGCTAATTTAATGCCCCTATTCATTTCATTTTAGGCTTTTAGTTGATGCACTTAGCTTCAAGACCCAAAGAGAAGTGAGCAGACTGTGTCAATATTCAAACTGTTTTAGTCTGAAGTGTCCGGTTGCACCAAAATAACAAATCCCCTCAGGATCGCAAGCAGTTTTTAACCACATTAGCAGTGTTGCTTTAGTGATGGCAGTGCCTGTTGGTCAGTCGCAGTGGTTAAGATTGAAATATTTGAGTAACTACTGGATTACCATGGTTACCACGAAATTTGATACAGAAGTTCAAGGTACTCAGAGGATAAATCCTCATGACTTTATCATTTAATATTTCTTGACTTTGCATCGTGCGTCACCATCAGATCTCCACAGTCATCCATGGTTCCAAGACAAGGAACCCTAATGACCTTGGTGATACTGTGGTCACAGAACTCTGACAGGTCGATACCATCGCTGAGCAAAACACCAGACCTATTTGAGTTGATGAGCAGATCAGAGTGTGTGCAGTATTTTTCTTCGTTTTCATTGAAATGTGGCGACACAGTAACATTTCAGATGGGCTACCTTGCTACTGAGCTGACAGGGAGTCATCGCTGTCCAGTAAGACTTGTGGTGGTGGACTATGTGTTTATACCCACAAGGAAAAATGCATGAATGCTATGGTTGTGTCCAAAGACTGTTTTCCACCAGAGATATGCAGCGGTATCAGCAATCAACAACATCTCAGTACTCAGCAGTGTTTGAAGCTTTTATTGGGGTGTTCTTGCTTGGTTTGCACTTTATTTCGTAAACTCAGTGCTGATATGTGCCGTGCCAAAGAGTTGAATAAAAAGACAGTCAAAGGAAAGAGGTTGAGACAGAGTGAGATTCTTTGGTGGACAATAAAAAGAAAAAAAACTGAAAACCCAGTTCATGACAATTCCAGGTGCCTTTAAATCACCATAGACAGACTGCAAGTGTTAAATCCATTAGCTGTCCATGCAGAGCTGGACACAAAAAAAGATATGCAGCTTGGCTTTTGCGTCCAGTGCGTCCTCAGGTTTGTTTTGGCTGTTGGCAGTAGGACAGTACAGTCCAATGAGGAAACCACGTCAATGTTTAAGCCATGAATCTGGAATGTGAAGCGCAGAGTATGTTAAACACAATCTACACTGCACTTGCTTGTATTTCCCCTCTTAATGTTCACTTCACTTCAACTCCTAATAAACAAAACTGCAATACACGGATCTATGTCAAACATTTCACTCTCACTTGGGTCTTTATAGGACACGTATAAGTTCTTTCAAACATGAGGAACCTGAAGATGACTGGCTCCACCTCTGTTGCCTTCATGTTATCCCAGAGTGCTCCAGCGCTGCAGGGGCTTTAATAAGCCTCAGTCAGATTATAAATTCAACAGAGCTTGTCAGGGCTGCGGTCCAAGGCAAATTCTCCCAGCACACATGATCTCCAGTTCGTGTGAATGCATTGTACAGATGACACAGCAAGATAAATGGAGAACCAGTGAATCAAGAGAGTCAAATAAGCATGTTAAAGTAAACTTAAAAAGAAAAAAAAAATTTAGAATAAAGTTCAAACATCTCAGAAATCTGGCAGCAAATCCACAATTTCATTTCTATTTGAATTTCTAACTGTGGTACTTCAGATGAATAGTGGGTGGGTGAAAGATATGAGTCAGTGCTCTCGATGAAAAAGAACACTGGCATGGGTTCGTACTGTAGTTGTACTCTGGATGCTTCCAGATAAATACCAGATATTATAGACGTTATTGGACTGTGTAGTGGGAGATTGGAGTTTAGCAGTTTCATGTCCAATCCAACATCTGCTCAAGACATCACCATGGCCTGACAAGGTCCAGAAAAAGCTCTGAAAGATTAGCCTATTCATTAATTTGTCAACTGTAAGTTTTCATAATCAATCTGTGAAAACAGTTTTTTAAACAACCAGAAATGTCTTACATTCACTGGTTCCAGCTTCTTTTCAGCTGCTTGCCTCTGTTTTATATCTTTGTAAATTGATTTTGGACTGGGCTAATTGAGAAATAAAGTTGAGATTAACAAACAATCAAAATGATCATTAGTTCCAAACACAGCAAACAGTAATCAGGGCAAGACTTACTAAGGCTTTTGTACTTGAAGCTAGGGAAAAGGAATATGCATTAAAAATAGACTTGTATTTCACAAAGAACAATTATTAGAAAGAAAAATTAAGTTATAAAGTCGATATTAATGAACACAATGTATGATCACTGTAACACAAACGAATAGGGAGGTTAGGTTTCTTTGTGTGTTCTTTCTTGGTTCACTTTGGACCTTAATACCAATCAGTGATGGTCTGAATGTCACAGTCTATTGTTGCTGAACATGTTCATTCCTTCATAGCCACAGCTTACTGTCTAATTCTAATGGCTACTTCCAGCAGGGTAATGCTCCATGTCACAAAGTAAAAGCAATGACAACTGCTGCACACTTTTACACACGGCCTTTTCATTAGTACGTCTGGCCCTCAGTGTCAAAATGATTTTGCTCTGCCACTCTTTTCCACTGTTATTTGATGGTGCAAGTTTGTCTGAGGTTCAGAAAGCAACAAAGGGTTTAACTTCCAAATATGTGTGAACACAGCTTAATGCTAACCACATTTCTGCCTATGAGACAACAAAAACACCAAAAGATATGATTGTTTCAAAAAAACAGTTGCCTAAAGATGCTGAAAAAAAAGAAAAAAGTCTCAGCCTCCTGACTCTGAATGCTTTTCACAGAGAGACTTAGCAGTTTGGGGGAGATCCAAAGCTGTCCCCAGAGGAAATGACTGTTTTTGCATCCTTTTTATAAGAATTTCAAAAGTAAGTGCCTTTTAACAGCTGTCCAATTAGAGCTTGTTGATCCATTCATCATTCCTCATTTTCATGAGTGCATATCTTCCACTGGTGCAAATGAACAAGCAATGGGTTTTAGAGGTTTGTCTTGTGAGTCTTGTTTGCTTTTATTCTTTTTTTTTCTTGAGGGCTCACCACAGTGACAGGACTCAGCCTCCCTCCTTCAGCTAGTCTGCCTACCGCAATACAGGAAGTGAGTGTTTTCTGTGGGGATACATGGAATGCCAGAAGAACAGTACAAACCCCAACTTAAAAAGCACTCACACCAGGACAACCCACTGAAGAATTCAGGAAGCATCGGCAGAGCAAGACTTTTCCAGGAGGAGGGTGAGAAGGAGGCTAATCTTTGGGGCAACACTACCCCATGCTCAGCTGGAAAGGAATGCACCCTTTCACAAGTTGAATTGAGGGTATGTCTGGCATGGAAATAATAGGGGTAAGAAATCCCAATTTCCCAGATTCTGGGGATGGGAGTGGGAGAGGGACAGCTTAAACTGGAGCAGTTCAACTTATTTTAGAATGAGAAGGCATCTGTGCTCCACATGCACTTCCATGTCATGTTTGACATGTTGTTACTCCAACCTTTAGCTCTTTGGAGATTCATAAATCAGGACTGAAATGTTTGTTTCGGTTTCTTAGCATTGCCAAATAGTGGACATGTCCCCAAACTATGTCTCTCTGCATGTTTTACTTTTGTAAACAATCAGGTCTATGCTGTTGTCAGGGCTCCATGGGCACAAATCTTTAAGAAAACTTTAGGGGATACAATTTGAGTTTATTCTATCAGAAACAAATATCCTCTTATATTCTATTAAGACATAGATGTTCTCAAAACAAATTCATAAATTCACACTGACCACATTAGGTTCCACCACTGTCAACCAAGAACAGAAATCTGAGGCTGCAGTGGACACATGCTCACCAAATCTGGACAGTCTGGTCTGATGGGTCTGGATTTCTGCTGAGGCTGCAGATGGTAGGGTCAGAATTTGGTGTCAGCAGCATGGATTCATGGAGCCAACCTGCCTTGTGTCAACAGTCAAGGCTGCTGGTGGTGGTGGTGGTGGTGGTGTGATGATGTGGGGAATGTTTTCCTGGCTCCTTTTGGGCCTTAATACCGATCAGTCATGATCTGAAATCCTGAGTATAGTTGCTGACCATGTTCATCCTTTCATGGCCCCAGTTCACCATCTTCTAATGGCTACTTCCAGCAGGATAATGCTCCATGTCACAAAGCTGAAGTCTCAAACTGGGTTTGTGAACATGACAGTGAGTTGAGTGAACTGCAGTGACCTGAACTGTAGCAGTTAGAGCTGCGCAGCAGCATCAGCTCACATCGACGGATTTTTCAGGATCAGAGGTGACTTCCATCCTCTTCAAAAAAAAGGGTTAGGGTTAGGTTAACCATTCCCCCACCCCCAACTTCTCTATTCAGACATCGCATCTCTGTCATGCTAATCCCAGCATACACACCACTCCAGAAAAAGATTAGGGTCTGGCCTGAGGGGGCTGTCTCAGCCCTGCAGGACTGCTTCAAAAGCATCGACTGGAACAATCAAAGGCATCTAAAGGAATTTATTCAGCAAGAACTGAACTGTCTCGTGGCACCAGAGAAGTAAAAAGTTATTATGCTCAAAGAATCATCAGGCACTTTTGACAACAGAGACGCATGATGCTTGTGGAGGGGCACCCAGGCTATCAGAGGCTCCAGGGTCAACCCTCATTGAGCAGGGTCAACCCTCATTGAGCAGCAGAAACCCAGGTTGTCCCATCAGGCACTGCACTGGACAGGTGGCAAATCTCATGACATCTTCAACATCCCACTGCCCCAAGTAGTAATAAGTCAACCACCATCATACGAGTGTCTGTCTGAAAGATTACTGCCCCACAGCACTCACACCTATCATCATGAAGTGCGTCAAGAGGCTGGACCTGCAGCACATTAAGTCCAGCTTCCCATCACATTGGTTATCCTTACTGCTCTTATGACATGTGCCCTGTTCCACCTGGAGAGAAGGAGTGCTGCTCATTGACTGTATCTCAGGTTTCAACACGATCATCCCACAACACTTGATTGTGACGCTATGCCAGCTAGGCCTCAACACCTCCCTTTGCAACTTGGTCATGGACTTCTTCAGTGGTTGGAAAACAGTCAGTCCACCACCAGACCACCACACTGAGCACCAGCTGTTCTCAGGGCTGTGTGGTCAGCCCACCCCTTTAGGAAGACGTGCTGACCACACACAGCTGACCATCGATGGCAACACTGTAGACAGGGTCAACAGCACAATGTTCCTGGGAGTGCAGATCAGAGGAGACCTCTCCTGGACCTCACACGAGGCAGCACTCTCCAAGGAAGCACAGCACGGCGTCTCTTTCCTGTGTGGACTGAAGAAGGTGGGCCTCCCACCCCTCTTCCTCACTACATTCTACAGAGGCACCACTGAGAGCATCCTGACCATGTGCATCACTGTCTGCTATAAGAACTGCTGAGTCTCTGACTGTAAGACCTTACAACCTTCAGTGAAAACAGCTGAAAAGATCATTGGTTCTTCTTTCCCCTCCATGCAACACATTTATGAGACATGGCCTTTCATCTGTCAGGCCCTCAGCTTTGTGGAGGGCCCCACCAGCCCCAGACACAGCCTCTTTACCCCCGTACAATCCAGCAGGAGGTACCAGAGCACCAGGGCCTCCTCTACCTGGCTCTGCAACAGCTTCTTCCCTCAAGGATCAGCTTGCACATTAGGTCAACGGATGTTTCTACTTTTAGTATTTTAAGTATATTTTGATGCTAATACTTTTACTTGTACTTTTACTTTTGAGTGCAGGATTTTCACTTTTGACATAATATTGTTTCACTGTGGTTTCACTACTTTGACTTAAATAAAAAATATGAGTACTACTGATGGCAGCCTCTGCAAGATTCTCGCAGGGATTTAAAGGATAAGCTTCACACACTTTCGAATCTCTGAAACATCTTTGTGTGGAAACACAAAGTAGGAATTTACACAGTAAAAAGACAGCAGCTTTGGAAGTTGTACCCAGTTGATTTGTCAGACTCAGAGCTGCTGAATTATAGAGTGAAGGGTCTGTGGATTTTTTTTCTCCCATTAGAACTGGATGAGGAAGAGATCTTTTCAGGGCCAGTTTATGGAGAGGAAGGAAAAGTTACAGCCACCAATAACTTACATATGAGCCTTTGAGTACTGTTTCATGACAAGCCTGAAAAAATGTAACTCTATCCCTTAAACTTCTGGGCTTGTCCTGCTCAGATCTATGTATTCTGTCAGATCCCGGGAGCCTGCGTAGCCTGGGAAAATGAAGCCACGTCTGCATATCTGTGGTTTTGTAAGGAGTCAGCTCTGCCAGCCTGACTGTGCCACACATGGCCCTTGAACGTCCCCCTTCTGGAAACACTATAGGTGCTCGGCATTCTTTGTGGCTTATTCCAAACTAAATTGACTTGTTTTCCAACATATGCACCGTATAAAACAGCTGCAATGAGGCTGATCTTTTCTCTGTATCCCCCCCAAAAAAGCCTTGTGTTCAGTGACATGGAGCTTTTACCATTGAGGTCATGTCAGCTATTCAAATCATGAGCTCATTCAGTCCCATTCTCCTGCTTTCTATTCACAGTTTTGACTCAAGAAACTTCAGTCACGTGTTGCTTTAAATCATATGGCAAAGCATTACCTCTGTAATTACCAAGGAAGGTTTTTCTCTATAAACAGACAAAAAGGAGGCCTAATCACAGTATGATATCCTCTTTTCCAACCGCTGTGTTTGGCCAGTTATTCGTGCCACATTTTCCATTTGCAAGTCAGCAAACAATCAGATCTTGGTTGAAAAGCAATTCCAGGTTCGTATCACACAAACTCTCACAGGCAAATTAAAAGCTGTAATAAAAATAAAAGAAATGTCAACTTCCAACTCTCAAACATAAGAATCTGAGGTCCAGGCCGAAAGTTTTTTCTCCTTCGTTCAACTCGAGGAAACATTCTGTCACTTTATTCTACGAGCAGAGAAAGTGCACCCTTCCTAAAAACTCACCCCATGTGAGGGTAGTGGCAGCATGAGGTGCACCGGGAGCTTCGGTGGACGTTTCCTGCACACTCAGCACTTTTGCATGAATGGCTGCTCCTCCTGTTCTTTGCACAGCCTATTAAAAGCTCCTGGTGCATATCTGCTTCACATCAGGATGTGGGGACGTAATTACGGTTACCAAATAAAAGGATGGGGAACAGCAGAGGAGCACAACAGTCCTTTTTTTTTCTCCCCTCTGCCACCCTCTCTGTGCCAGCATGGGACTGCTGGGTTTGCTAGTTTTGCCATTGAAAGGTTAGGAATTTTCTGCACTGCACTTACCAAGAAGAACTTCATCTTAGGCCCCTCAATTGTGTTCTTTAAGGAAATACAGAACTTATAAAATATACATGACCTCATCCTCCAGCATATTTTAACCTCATTTCCTATGAAATCCATGAATCCACTGCATGTCTTTTAGGAAACATAATTACTGCCTGGTTTAGGTTTTTTTTTTTTTTTTTTTAAATCCACACAGAAGTTACACTGAGGGAGTTGGGTTGGATGATTGGGCAAAATGTTAGAAATCATCCTGGACTATAAATATCCATAAGAATAGTCTGGCTCTTCAGACAAGTGAGAGACAGCAGGAGCCACCAACTGACTGATATCGCTGTCTTCTTCACTAGGAGGTCAGAAACCTTGACAGTGTCTCAAGTGGACATAGATTCCTTTGTACATATACATACACTCATGCCTTTCATGCATGTGCATATGCATAGGCTTGCAAACAATGAACAGAAGATTCCTATCTTATTCATAAAGTGAAGCTGTGATGGGCATGGACAGTTCAGTACACTGAGTTACACAAGATTTGAGCATGCGGCAGAATGTTTCGATGGTTTGAGTTAAGGTAAGATAAAAAGTGAACACTCCGTACCACGCCGCTTGTGTCCCACACTAGCATGAATCGTATGAAAAGACAAAGCCTCCTGCCTCGCCACTGGATAACCTTTTTCTTTTACTGTCAGTGTTTAGGCAAATCACAAAGGAGCCTCAAGGTGAATTTCACACATTTAAAAGTATAGATCCAATGTTATGTTTCTGGCCAGTTTTATATAATCCGTTTCACCACAAAAGTAAAGCCTCCTCTCACACTTTGGTGGCAACGCGTGCTGACCTGTGACATCATAGTGCAACTCCTCTTCTGACCTCCCAGAGGTCAGCCTGTATTCACGACACAATGTGACTGTCAACACTCATTCCGCAGCCTGACGGGGAGAAGCGCCACATAATCAGCGCCGTCGCCGCTGAGCGATGTCATTAGGAACGGCTGGCTGAGCTTCTATGACCAACCCGACACTGAGCACGTCGGTGCCTGATTGCTGCCGCTGCCGCTCTGTGACCTCTGTGAGCACTGGGGCCCTGAGAGCGCTGTATGTGTGTTAGCGCTCAGTTGCATGCTGCTCTGCTGGCTGGACCCATTTGTTCTGCAGCAAAAATATTGTGGCAAGCTATCTCACTGCACCTTAAGATCACAGATTAATGCAAAAAAAAAAAAAAAAGTAGCCGGACATATGTGATGTGAAGAGGCGCCATTAGGGATTTATATTTTTATGCAGATGAAGTAGAGGCAGCTGCAGGCAAGAGTGTTTAAAACTGCAGCCTCAAACATGAGCATTAAAATTTCACCTTCTTCTGCCGGGGACTCATTTGCAGGCAGAATTTAGCCTCGGCTGACGCACATGCTCACGTAGTTAATAACAGCGTCAGCTTGTGTGGAACCTGGAACTCCCTTTTCTACAGTCTCGAGCTTTACATCCCATTCAGGATTGTAATTTATCTCCTTGTTAGAGCACACGCCTTAAGCAAAAGCCATCAGTTAAAGCTCAATTAATCAATGCGGTTGCTAATGTGGTAGCCAGGGATTCATTAGAACGAATAAGCAATCCCATATGTTCTCCAGTGTGTAAATGGGTAAATGAACGTGTTACTTTGCAGTCGTTCCCTTGTTTTTCTACACATTCAAAATGCCTCCTCACCAATGTGTCAGTTACTACTCAGTGACAGAAATTCAGGAGAAAAAAGTCATGATTCAGAAAGACAATCTGCCAACTTCCACACACAGACCACAGCTTCCTTTTTTTAATTTATTATTTATTGTACCAGTCATACCAGCTTCTCATAGAGGTCCTGATTATGCAAAGCAGGCATTTAAAAATCGAAACAGAAGCCAAACAGAGCCAAGGCTACAGTTTTACCACTTTATCTGCTTTCAGTGCTTACACTTCAACTCTTTGGCTTCATCTGATGTTTTGCACCTCTGCTGGAAATTTCAGGCCACTAACGTCTTTCAGGCCGTCAAATTCATCTGACGCTCACAGTTTCTTCGATCACTGCCACTGGCACTTCAACTCCTTTCAACCATTTCACTTCAACTGATACTCTATCCAGACCCAAACTGCCTTTTAGGTACCAAACAGCATCCTTAAATACAATATAATGTCCATGAATATCATCAACTACACCTATCGCTAACATTTACAGACATTTTAAAAGATCCAAAAATGAATCATCTGAAGATTTTTCATAGTTTCAACTGAAATTTCTATGTTTATTTACTTATTTATTTATTTTAAACTGCAAGTCAGGAGTCAGTATAAATACAGCTGCTCATAATGCAGACTAGACGTTACAGAAAAATACAGAAAAAGACTGTCTGGTCTCTAACAAGTTTAATGAATGAATGAAAGTGATTTTTGAATGATGCACCTCACAGTAAAGATATTTAATTCATACATAAAAGCCATGCTTTGTGACACCGCTTTCGGGATTTTTATACTACAACCAACAACTTAAACAACATCTTCTTCCTGTTTTCTTTAACGCTTGAACTGACACCAAAACCTCCACTTCAAATGACACTTCCAGCTCCTTTTATCACTAACACATCTGCTGACATACAAACTCCTTCTGGTGTTTGCATTTCCGACTGACGCTTTAACTCACAGTTAAAAATTAAAAATAAAATTACTACAATTTGGATGCAGTTTGCCAGTTGTCATGGAGATGACTCAGTTACCATTACCTGAGGTATGGAGCCTCAAACATGTGGTCATGTAGGGTGGCAAGATGCAGCCACGGAAAAAGTAAGTAAGTGGACTTTGAGTCGAGATTGTTTTGTCAAACTACTACTTAAAAAGAAAGACAAGAATGGACGTTCCATCTTAAATCTGTTGTGTTTGTTGGAAACATTTAGAATTACAATGTTTACTCTCATCAAACATGTCAGTGTTATATAATGATATAAAGTATTTTGTTAGAGAAAATAAAACTTTAGCTACTGAAAACCATGTCAAAAGGTATGAATCACACATGAAATGTATAATATTAAGCACCTTTACTGTTTTGACTGACTTTTAAGTTTCACTGTAGCTGAAGTGATTCTGAAAGTACACAAAGGGCTATTTAGAGGAAGTGCTTTCACTGCATTTAAGTTCCTGTTTTGTACAATATGATGAGTAGTCAAGATGCTTAGAGACGACGCTTTATAACAAAACTTCTCAACTCTGCTTCCTTTTTTAGCTTTATATAGCCACAGAGACACGTTTGCTTAAACATGGATGCCAGCTGTCCTGTCTGCTGCACCTACATCACTTAGTAGAATTTAAAGTTTCACTGCTGTTCACTGAAGTTGGAGTAGATGGAGTAGACTTCCCTGGTTTGTAGCAGCAGTAAGATAGCTGCGGCCGGCTGGGCTGATCTCCAGCTATGTGCAGTGTAATGAGCTGCAATTACTCTGTATGAGAAGTGAAGTCCCTCTGCCACCACTGCTGCACACTGTCAGTGAAGGCAGCACACCGAGCTGGAGACTTCTTATCAGCCTTCAGTTAATCAGTGAGCCAGCACTGTATCAACAGCTGTGAGGCTCCATTTTTCTGGCTCATGGCCTCAGTTTGGATCAAGGACTTTATTTCCCGCGCTCAGGCTGTTTCACTTCGCAGTTTTTTTTTTTCTAGGAATCATAGAGACTGTAGATACGGTGGTGAAAGTGATTGTGAGTGAGATCTCTTTTTAAGTGTGGGGTCTCTGAGCTGTGTTTCCCCACATTCACCTCTGTTTGACTGGCGTTAGATATTTTTAATGCTGTTTGTTTGCAGTGCAAGAAAGTGTATTCAGATAAAAAAAAACAAAAAACCCAAATACCCAACTGAGGCTAAATGAGCAGATCTAAAAGTATTGCACAGCTGACCAGGAATTGACAGTTAAACTGCAAAATGGACACACAGTGCAAATTACTTGAAATAACAGATTTTTTTTTTATCAGGACCACAGGACCACAACAAAACTCCAAATGAATCCTTAATCCTTTCTAGTAAATCTAGAATTCTAGAAATTTTGCTGATGTTTGCAATTTCAACAAAACTTTATAAAGTGCTAATGCATCAAAATGTTTTCAATCAATCAATCAATCAATGCAGGTTTAAAACACCACGCGCCTTTAGCACCAACAGAAGAAGAGACACTTCACAAAATTCAAAGAAATTGATTGGCCATTGGTGAAAAAATGTCGTCCATAGTTACAATCAAACAGAACAAAAATCTTAAGGATTCTATTAAAATGCTAATCGTGTTTAAAGAATTCTCTGTAATTCTTACAGAGAAATAATGTCCTACATTTTCCTCATGTCAGTTTTCTAATGCTTTTCAAACATGTGGCCAGGCTGCTTTAGTACTCAAGACCTTAAAAATACAATTAAGAATTAGAATTAAGGAAAATTAAGGAACATACACAATATTTTGAACTTCACATCGGTTCTAAAATAAATCATTTGATTGTTTTGGCCCTTTTTGGTTTCTTATTGCATGCAAATTTCAACTTATTCCAATGTTTAAAAATGATTTTAAGGTACATAATCAAGGTATTTTGTGCTCTATTTACATTCACTGTTCTGAACCTATAGTACAGACATTATATTACAGAAGTGTTAGGAGTTGAGGCACATTCCATGAAGCAAAAACACAGGAATTCCTCTGCTGTTCAGTCTCCTCCACACCCTATACTTTCTGTGGACAACCACCGCAGAAGAATATGAGCTCTTTGTGCTGACATTTGCTCTTTGCTCAACATGGAACGGCAGCCAGAGATGCTATAACTCAGTTTAACTACCATGTTGAGTTTAATGGAGTGGCCACACAGCAAACTGTTGTTGGCAGTAAGATAACATTCACTGTAATGGCTCGGTCAGCTGATTGCAACATCCCATTTCAACATGCAGCTGTGCCGCTCAGCTTTATGTGCTTCAGGAAGTCCTTGGTAAAAACATTTTTTTTTTTACCCGATCAGCCTCATTTGCTTGGATGTCCATCATGAGCGAAGGTGCAAACGCTTTCATCTTTGCTATCATGGCCGAGGGAAGAAATAAAAAAAAACTCCAAGCTAAAGAGAAATAAAACAGAGTGTTATGCTGAGCGAAGCAAGACTGGAACCAACAAGAAGTGAAAGTGATAAGGTCATAGTTGACATGAAACTGGCGTCTGTTTCAGTCGCCCACAACTTCTTCTGTGTTAATGTCATCTTTCACATCTTAACAGTGTCCTGACTATGACAACCTTTGAGGCCTTTCAAAATAAAAATAATAAAAGAATCAGTTGTGAACTGATTCAGAATTGGCTGATAATCTAAACTGATCAATTTATGACATTATCACAGCATGGTTAAAATGATGATGCGCTGTGCTTCTAACCATTCTATCACTGTGGTACTTTATTATTTAATTTGTTTATTCCTAAACCCATTCATATTCATCATAATAATGATTTATTCATTACTAATACGTGTTTGAACTCTGTCTGACGAGTTGAAGTTGACACGTAAAGAATAAGTAAGAAAAGAGGAAGTTCCTATGTGTACGCTGTCACTGTGCTTGGGTCCATATTTCACCATGATGTACTACATGTTTTTCACATGGCAGTTTTGGGCAAGTCTGTGTTTGTGTGTCTGTGTTGCACCTATGCCTGAAGACCATCGCATGTGAATGAACAAAAACACCTTCTCCAAACTTCCTTTATACTTTACAACTATCGGTAGATACACTCTGACCTTAATTTACCATTATTACAGTAATTTAACTGGATCATTCAGTTTTCTTCCTCATACTGTTCTGCAGCTCAGCTGTGCAGCAAATAATGTCTTGGTTTAAATGAACAAAGCAGAGTTAAAAATCTGTAACTGTACCATACAAACGGTTCAGCAAGTGGCCTAAAGGAGGAATAAGTGAATCTGGAGAAAGACTGTTGATACAAATACACCCCTCCCTGCAGTGCTCTTTCAGAAGACGTAGTGACCGAGACATGTTCCTTTGCCAGATTCAGACACCAGCTGGGTATAAGGCCATTTTGCTGCACATTATTTTACTTGAAAGACTGATAAAAATCTGATTTAAAAATCATACCTTTAATTACCACTGTGATATTTCAAACAAATTTAAATGAATCTAATGTAATATAATTATATACCGCTCTGTGGGTATGTGATTAAATTAAATGTGGAAACTGCTGCTTGATTAATAGAAAGCCCCATCAAGTTAAGACTCCTTTGCAACATTAGTCACAGTCATGGCTGTTAAGGCCACAGGCTGAATATTGTTTCAGCGAGACTACACTAAATTATTAAATAAACTGTTATAAATAATAAAAGTTTCTAAGAATATGCAAATCTTTCTGTATAACGAGCCCTCACTGACAATATTAAGGGATGATCTGGCAGTTCATTAAGAATGAGACAACGCAACAAAATTCCAAAGCTAGGGATGGTTTTGTGCTCTGCAGTGATGTAAGCCTTTGCAAATGTCACAAAGGTGCTATTGTTGTTTGTTAACCCTTTCAAAAAGGTTTTGTCTGACAGTATTTGAAGTGAAACTGCCTCTCTAAGGTCTTTTGGGGGAATAGCTGTAAATGTGGACAACCCTCAGTGCTCTATGGGCTTCTATGGTATGTTGCTGGGTCAGGCTCTTTTCACAAAGGGGCCCTCTGCTTGTCAGGTATAAAAGGGAAGGTCTCCAACAGGTAGACAAGCAGTTCAGCTCCAAGAGCACCAGCAGCAGCAGCAGCAGCAGTATTGCCTCCAGTAACAACACCTGGCAAAGATGACTTCCAGTGGCATGAACATGATGAGCAGGATCATCTTCTACGAGGACAGGAACTTCCAGGGCCGCTCCTACGAGTGCATGAGCGACTGCGCCGACATGTCCTCCTACCTGAGCCGCTGCCATTCCTGCAGGGTGGAGAGGGGCTGCTTCATGGTCTACGACCGCACCAACTTCATGGGCAACCAGTACTTCCTGAGGAGGGGCGAGTATGCCGACTACATGAGCATGATGGGCATGAGCGACTGCATCAGGTCCTGCCGCATGATCCCCATGTACAGAGGGTCCTACAGGATGAGGATCTACGAGAGGGACAATTTCCAGGGCCAGATGCATGAGGTGATGGAGGACTGCGAGAACATCATGGACCGCTACAGCATGTCCAACTTCATGTCCTGCAACGTGATGGAGGGCCACTGGCTGATGTACGAGCAGCCCCACTTCAGAGGAAGAATGATGTACATGAGGCCTGGAGAGTACAGGAACTTCATGAGCATGGGCTGGAGTGGCATGAGGTTCATGAGCATGAGGCGCATCATGGATTCCTGCTACTAGATGACAACTCATGACGGTGCAGCAATTGGTTCCTAAACAGCCACTCGAAAATGAGTTGCCACCTGCAAAGCAACTCACCAACTCACTGCTGGATGTTGACTGCAGCAAATGGATGACAAAGATCAAAAAACCAGTGAACTGCACATACTGATGTCTTCGACTGAGGCGTGGCTGATAAAGAAAAGAATAACAGCCTTCATAAGGAAACACTAATAAAGTCTACTTTGCTTTAAAAACACATTGGAGTTAAAACTTTTCTTTTTTCTTTTCCTCTGTCTTTAAATTATTTTCTTTCCTCTTCCTAAAGGTACCTCATCAACATCGCGACCTAGCTTCCGATAACCTTGACTGGCAGATGAAAATAAGTTTGTAATAAAAGTAATTTATGTAGGACAGTTTTGGTACCTTTATGCTACCAACCAAACGGAGTATCTGAACCAACCTGAAAACATTTGGCCTGTCATCAAGTTACTTGTGGTATTAACATTAATTTGAGACAGCTTATACAACCTACTGCTGCCGGCAGCTTAATTTGATTGTACATATTAATAGACACATAAAATGATATATACATTATTAAATTATCTCAGATTAGCCCTGATACTGATCCTTAGGATCAACTCTAGGAAATGCTTCAAGGGATTTACATTAACAAAACTCCCAGTAAAAATTAGTTATGGAAGTTATGTTGATTCACTTTTAAAGCAATCACAAAAAATAAATGCTTGAAAAACAAGGATTTTGATGTGTTTCTGTACCAATATAAAAGTATCAGTATTGATACCCAATCCCTATGCTCTCACACGATGGTAACACTAACCCAGACAGGTACTCTAAATACTAACTGAGCTAAGAGGCACTAGTGGATCTGGGCAAGTTTCTTGTTCCAAAGTCACCTGTTTTTAATGCCTGCCAATGTCCTTTAACAAAATGACCAATTAATCAGTGAGCTCTGGGGCCTATTCTAGTCTGTTTGACTTTGAAAAGACAGGAAGTGTCCAGCTCTCTAACTGACTGATACTACCTGTATCAGCAGCAGACCATGAGCAAGAAAGTCCAGAGAGTGACTGTATGAAATGACTCAGATGTACCACAAATACTTCCATTTATAAAGATGATTAACTGCTAAATTAGATTTGAATCTCCCTGCATTTAATGATTAATGGACAAATTACATCTGAAGGTTCACTGGTTATTTAGCTCTCTGCATTAATCCTAATAATAATAAATTCAGGCTCCCATGTTGCAGGTGAAGGTGTGTCTGCTTTCTTTGACCTTGCCTGCCCTCTCTCCTCTCATTACAAGCTGTAAGAGTTCCCATCACTCCCTGTCAGGCCTAATTAGACTAGATCTGAATAGATAAGAGTTGTTAGTCAGGCACAACAATACTGGCACTGACGCACTGCGCTAGTTTGCAGTTGGGCGCTGTTGGAAGATTTCTGAACATTACCGGCTGTTTTTTTTTTTTTTTTTTTTTGATGAGCACTGTCGGCTGCTTTTGGCCCTTATGAGCAGCGGAGTCAGTGCGTTGATCAGAATCAGTGGCAGCTGTCAAGAGAACGCTGACTGAGCTTACAAGTTTCTTGTTATTTTTCATTTCTGTGGTTTTTCTTTTTCCCACACCAGTGCCACTAAGTGCAAAACTTAAAGCTGCACTAATCAATATTTTTAAATTAACACTAGATGAAGTTACTATGTGTAATGTGAAAGGTGTGTCTGCAGTGAGCAAGTCTGTTTTGGCTTTAGGGCCTGAAATTTTAAAAACAACTATAGCTGGTGAATAAACTGGATATTTTTAGCTATTTGCTTCAGGAGGCTGTGGAAACCGGAAGTCCAAAGCAAGTGTAATTATTAGACTTAGATTAACATGACTGTAAATGAATGCTAATGCTGCCCCATGTGTGCTGGATGTGTAAACATGATTGTATGCCAACAGGTTAACAAAACACCTTTTTAAAGCCTCATTTTGTCAAAAATATGTGATTTCTAGCTTGGAGGCCCAAGAAGTTGCCTTAAAAAAAGATTAATGCAGATTTAACACTGCCAGCTGGGCTTGTGCCATTTGGCCAATCAGATCGACTATTGACACTTGAAGAGATGGCTGGTAAATAGATAGATATTTCTGGTGGAGTGACATGTCTGAAGATCATGATGATCACTGTTAATCACAACAATTGACTCTGCTCTTTGATTTAATGCAACCCATTTGTGATCGCTTTGCAATCTGACAATCCAGCGCACTGTGCAATCAGAACAAAACCCACACCTGCACTGTCCGTATGATTACTCAATGCTGCTTTGCTTTTAAAATCTAACGGGTGAAAGAACAGTAGTGTGGTGTCAGGTAAGAGGATAATGTGATTCGCAGTGGAGTGAAAATCAATGGCTGGATCACTTTTTTCTGTTTAACATTAAAGACTACAAGTAATTTCCTCTCACACAGGCACACAAGGTGTATTAATGTTGCTGGTGAGGTGGCAGATGGCTCTGATCTTCGTGGTACATTCAAGTACTTTTAACAGAAATCTGGGAGCACTGCGGGGTGACACATCAGTGTTTGTTGTTTTAGTGCGTCAGTGCCCTTAGAGCCCACTGCTAGTGGCTCTAAAAGAAGCTTTAAGAAACATGCGGCATAGTCGCCTGCACTGCTTAAAGATGTTTTACTGCTGAGACACCTCCAAAACAGGGAACGGAGGGACAAATCTGCTGAGTTCATGCACCACCTTTAAAGACTGACACTGGGTGTTTCTATCTCTTGTGTTGCCTCTGCTTCCTCCTGTGCCTCTGGTGCCTTGTAGAGAGATCACAAGAAGAGAAAGGAAAGGGCCAAAATATCCCCATTCACATCCTTTCATGAGGAGAAGCAGCCATCTGCCAAATGCCTCTTCACATTAACTTTGCACCACTGAATGGCCGTGATGGTGTAGGACAAAACTACACAATGCTGGAGACATTATGGCTGGCACATCGAGTTATCCAACTGATTTATGTCTTCCTCGCATGTTTTCCACACATACCTCTCAGCAGAAGCTGAGGTTGTGTTTTTAGGGGTTAACTACAGGCAGACAACAGCAAGTGTTTTGTCTGAGAGGAAAATAAGGAAGAAGTCGGACAGCTGCAGAAATAATTCATGGCCTGTGCTGAAAATAACTGTGTTCAATGTTTTAATACCGCCTTCTGTGATCTTGGGCGATGATCCAATGTGACGAGCTCCTGTTTGGTCAAATTCATCCCTTTGGAAAAAGATGTAAGCAGGCTAATCCTAAACTAAACAATGAGCTCATCTATATGGACGCATTGTCTGATTTAGGCCTGTTCATCTGAACAGGTCGACAAATGCATTAGACTTCCTCTAAAATGGCAAAACAAAGGGAGCTGAGAGTTACTGAGTAGGTTTAACAAGTCTGCGGGCCACATTTTAAGATTGTTTGAACATTTGGACGCTGGCAACAGTGGCACTAAGGTTAGTCAAAAACCTGTTTAAAGAGAACAGAGTCTGGCAGGAGAGGCCTGCTATCAAAGCTGCTTTTGTGAGTCACATCAAGACAAGGCTCTAACCATCTGAAAAACAGCACGGGGGTGAATAAGGCCAGCATTTTCTTGGACACAAACAGCAGTACTAGGGAAACCAAACCAGAGCGGTCAACACAACCCGCGACTACAACGCTAGCAACGAAAATTGGAATCATATGAATGATGGTTGTCATTTGTAGTCATAGGGACATGAGGACAATGGTGGGAAAGGATTAGACACTTTCGCTGTGGTTCATTGTGTGTGCAAGTGGTGTGTCCGGCCCCCAGTCTGTGCTCACATCAGTTCACACATCAGTTTGCGATCATAGCACAACTCATACCTAACAGCTGGACCACAATTGGCAAGTCTGGATTTATTATGAGGATTAGAGGTGTGTGTGTGTGTGGGGGTGGGGGGGTCTATGGGCTGAAAGGCCTCCCTAATATGCAAAGAGAACAGTGTGTGTGACAGTTTTTATTACTATCTGCTACCGACAAGCTTTACCCAGTAATTTGGCAGATGTGAGACGGTAACAGAGGAAGTAGGGTTTGAACTTCTCTGTCAACTACATCGTTCACTTTTTTGTGTGTACAACCAATCACATCACACTATCACACCAAAAATGCTTTTGAAAAGCGACTGTCTTTCAAAGAGTGTTTCATTATCTATCTATCTCAAAATCTGAACGATTCACTGCAACTCACCCCACCCTACGATGCAGGCTTTTGGTCCCAGTGGATCTGGATCCATTTGAACAGCTTTGAACACTTTTGCCTTTAGATATTTTCGGATGACACTTTATACAAACTGTAACCAGAACATTTCAAGTATACTTTGGCCTTTTGTGTTATTTCATCCATTGATGGGTTTATATGAACACAGAAGGTAGAGTACTTGTCCAAAACTGGTTATATTGGGTAGAAGATGATACTCTGTTGACACATCACAGGCAGAAAGATTCACAAAGAACAGTGAGTGTAACTAAATATCCTGAAAAACACATTTGTTCATCTGGTTGAAGTGGTTTGCTACTCTCAAGTCATCAGTTATCTGGCTTTACTTTGGCTTAACAGATCATTGGAGAGAAGTCTTTTTGATGTGTCTTTCAGTTTGTACAGAAAGTATGCAAAGAACAAACTTCTGCCAAGATGTGGCTTTTTCTTTTTTAACAATCCAGAAAATTAGGATTTGACTGGAGGGCAAAAAGACCACAATGACGTCTTTATAATCAGTACCGAATCAACCTGCTAGTGAGCCACCAGGACAAATGAGCTGTGGCTCTCACTGACAGTTCCCATACTCTGTGCCATGTGAATATATCCTATTACCTTTAAGTGCAGTTCACCATAAAGACTGAAAATGAAAGCATGTTTGCCCTCAGCTCCACAAGCCACACCAATACTGAACATAAATGTATTTAGAAATATGTAAAAAGTACAAATGATATCAAATGAAACAAAAAAGGTCTTAAAACCAAATTTTGACACAGGGCTCCCTGACAAGACAGAGCCTCAATATTAAAAATAATAATTCATTAGGTCACTTCTCCATCAAATTTATACTATTTATCTGCCTTGCTGGAGATGACTAAACTTTACCACTGAGGGTAGTTGGGCCCTGCTTGTATTCTAGCTTTGCCCGCAATGGCTGCCATCTTGGATTTTAGCTTGTAAGTGCCTTATCTGTTATACATGTCAACATTTTTGAACTGCAATGTTACCAGTATTACAACCCTGTCAGACATGGCATAAAGTATCAATGGCATAAAGTATCAAAGAACGTTACCAACTGGCCAGAACTGGCATCAGTCTCTGATGCTAAAAAACAAAACAAAAACAAAAACAAAGAAAAAAACACATTTATTACAACTTGGGTCTTATTTTCTTAGTTTTGAAAATCTGGCCTGTTGGAAATAAATGGTAAATAAATGGAAAATGGTGTAAGTCCCACCTCACTAGAGTGTTTCTGTCACAGCTAAGGACATTTAGTTGCATTCACTCTACGGAGATTAGTTATTTGGAGGCTTTTTCGTGGACCTTTTATTTCTCTGGTTGCCATGGGTTAAGGCTGACAGACTGTGAAAGCCTGTTTAGGGCACAGAGGTTTGACTGAGATGGACAGGCTTTGTGTGTGTGCGGGGTGGGGTCTTTGAAAGTGACTTATTGTGATTTCCCTAGTAAATGTACATGGGAAATGGGTGGAAAGAGTATTGCAAGTGAGAGGAATCTTGTTTCACACTGACTGAAGCAAACAGCTGCACATTGTTGCTGACTTGAGTTGTTAACAGACTCACCAAAACTGGAATGATGAAGACTGGAGAAAAACGTAGCCCGGTCTGATGAATCTGGATCTGTGCTGAGGCACACAGATTGCAGGGTCACAATTTGGCATCAACGGCACGAATCCGTGGACCGAACCTGCCTCGTGTCTAGGCTGCTGGTGCTGCTGGTTTGAGAGCAAAAGGAGGAAAGTCAGAAGAGTTTGTTACATGAGATTAACAGCAAGAGTGAGTTGACTGACTGAACTATCTTGCAGATTGTGCTTCATTTTTTTCATCCTCTGCTGTTTTTCTGTGACAGACCCAAACAGGATGGATCGCCTTCAGGACTGGATCCACATTTGCATGTAGCACAGAAAAAGCGTGACCTAGGCAACCACATTTATGATCTGGCTATCAAGGACACATATGTTACTAAGGCCACATTCAGACCTGTGGTAGACCTGCATGAAAAAACAAAGTCCTTTCACTCATTTCAATGGAGCTAAGTGGGCAGATGTCTGACCTTACTACACACTGCTGTGCAGTGGTTTGACATCTGACAAGTCGTTGTACACATTTATCTGTTAATCCAAAACTTCCTGGATTGTATTTCATTGCGTCACCTGTACTTTAACAACTTTCACCAGGTCTGACTACACTCACTGAGTTACAGTTTAATATATAACCAGACCCTGACATGCATGTTACGAGACAGTCATTACTTGCTTCATCAGTGAGTGGTTGTAATAGTTTGGTTTGTCAGTGTAAGTCATACATTTTGTGTGAGTAATCTTATAATAATCCTGTAATTATTACATGAACCCATGTTTATGCATGTTAAACCCAGAATGGGAGCAGTTTGGATAATGCACACTGACTCAGTCAGTCTGATAGGACACAGGGGATAGTCTGTGATCCTGTTTTAGTCTGCCAGGTATGAAACTGATGGAACAAGATAAAGAAAAGCACTTATCCAGAGTTTTCTTTGTCCTGTAGCCCGTAGACTGGACTGTTAAATCTATTATTTGTCCAGTTAGCACAACAGTTTTAGCACCAAGCCAACAGTTTCTATGTTTTACAGAAAAGCAGGGTGAACATCTAGTAGGGGTGGGGACCTGCTTGTCGTGGGAGTCGGCCTGGCAGCCACTGTGTGGCTATTAGCCACGTAACAAAGTGCCGCAGCAGGTACCCAGAAACAGACAGACAGAGTGCTGATTGTCAGTGCTGTTATCTGAGCCAAGTGGTGGCAGTTGGCAGGGTAGGTTTCACCCAGTGTAAATGTAAAGTGACAGTGTGTTATTGTGATAAAATCGAGCGGGGGCCAGTCTTATTCCAGAGGGTTCTGTTGGCCCGAGACAGGGACACCATGATACGGGCCAACTTTGTAATGTGAGCTAAACCCAAACTGCCTGCTTCCCTTTGTGTGAGTGCTGAAAAACTGCTGTAGCAAGCAGCAAAAACCGTTGCTGTCTGTGTTGGTTTCCAGTGCCCAGCTCTGAATAAAGGTCTGAACCAGTTCCACTGAAACATCAAACAAAACACTCTGACCTGTTTTAAAATGTCTAGATTTCTGAATGTGGTTTGGTCTGATCACGAACAACACAATAATCAAGATGGAGAAAGGGAATGGACAGAGCGACTCAACACGTGGGATGGTAAAAAAGCAACTGGCAGTGAATTATGGGAGCATATGGCATAGGATCGGAGGAGCCATGGGAGTCGTCAGTATGGCTTAAAGGTGACAGAAGCAAGAAATATCTATCACTGGAAGGAGAAAGATAAAAAGTCAGCATCAAAATGGGAAAACAAATGCTGTGAAGACATTACATCTTCATATGTGTGTTTGGTAATCCCTCCTCAACATGCAGGGTGATGAATGGGAACATGAAGGGGGGGTGGATTTGGAGGGAGGAAAACCAATGTGAGAGGGGGTTCAACCCCATGATTCGCTGCTCTGCAGGACAGGGAGCCCGACACTTCTCTCCCCTTCACCAGCTGCCGCTGCCGCTGCCTCGTTGGGGGCATTGTGGAGTTGTTGCCATGGAGATGTGGGTCAGAGCGCTGGTGTGTGAGTGCAGTATGGATTTGGCGCTGGCAGCGGAGTGCAAACAGCACGGGCTGGAGCCGGCAGTAAACTCCGACTGAATCTAGGTCACCGGGATCCTCTCGAGCAGAGGCGGGCTGAGGCGCAAGTCACTGCAGAGAGGGTGCGAGGAGGTGGGAGAAGGAAGGGGAAGGGGGAGGAGGAGGAAGAGGGAGGAGTGACCACTAGGGCTGGGGAATACCAGCTCGCTCATAAATGGATTGCTGTTACAAAACAAATTTTTTGCAAATTTTCAGTAAAATGAGAATAAGGATTTTCTGTTCCAAACAGCCAACAGGCATATCTCTCAAATGACACTACAATGTTTGCTGTAAAAACACAATGGCTCCATGTAAGAGAATTCACTTGTGTGTGATACAGCTAATACTGGTTATTGTTTTACTTCTCACAAACTCTAAGGTTGTTTCTTAAGACCAAATACCAACAAAAGTAACAGCAGTCCCAACATCCTCAGCTGTATTTTGTCTTTAGTGCTAATTAGCATGTTAGCATTCCAACACACTTTACTAAAATGGTGATACAAGCTAAAATTACTTGCCAAACTAGTCGTCATTGTGAGCATTTTGTCAAGCTGACGTTAGCATTTAGCTCAAAGCACCACTGTGCCCGAGTGCAGCCTCGTAGAACCCCTAGTATGACTGCAGACTCCCAGTCATCAGTTATTTGTCCCCAGTCACCCCAAAGCTGGTGGTGAAACTGTTCAGACTCATGTTAAGACCTATGCAAAGTCTATCTTATTTTACTGCAACCTCTGAATTGTGTTGTCCCCCTTATCAATGCTTGGAAGTGCCCCTGAAGGAGAGCATTTAGCCATATTTTAGCAAAGTCTAAAGAGACAGACAGTGACGTCTTCCCAACCACTACACACAACACAGAGCTACTTGTCCTGCATCAGCAAAACCTAATTCAAACCCCTGGTGAATCTCTGACAGTGAAGGAAACAATTGCTCCCATTCTTATTCCCTCACCACAGACAGACAAAAAGCCCCAGATAAGAGATGGATTGCTGTCCCTTCCTTTTGAGTATGAAGCATTCAAAGGGAAAATGCTAATGAGGTGCTGCAAAGCAAATGGGGAAGCAGGAGAGCCGGAACGGTGTGGCCATTGTCATTCTGATTCACAACCTTGACAGGAGAAATAATTGACTAACTTCTTTAGTGGTAAGCAGGAGTAAGCTGGTCAATGAGCAGGTTCAACAGAGGTACTGCAATGCTGCTTTAAAAGCCTTTAGACCTTTGTTTAAACACAAGTATAAACAAGTATGGGCTCTCTCTGTTAAATTAATCTGTTTCAAGAATCCCTCTAGATGAAAACAGTATTAACTGATTTTATGGCCACTCAGGTGCAGGGGAGAAAGCTGCAAAACACAACAGTGACATACTATCCCTTTAAAAGTTGTCCTGCAAGCAGTTGCCTGTTTTTACATCCAGCAGACGCAGAGCAACTTGTGCACTGATTTAGAGCCATGTTTCTGTCCACCTGATGAATGTAAATCAAACATTCACTTCACTTTTAGCTTTGTTTTTGATCTCCACCCACTCCTAACACAGACCATAAAACCAAAACAATGATAAAGCTCCACAGAGTTTAGATGGATTTTAATTATCTTGTTTCTCTGACAAGAGGACGGGCAGGTGCAGTTATGTGACAGGAGGACATGAGTTTTGTTTACAGAGTCAATTTACAAGAAATTCCGTGTACTTTACACCTATGACCTTTATGAAAAGCATATTGGGCATATCTTCAATTTTTGAATGTATTTTTTATAATCAATCACTAAGCTACAGATCTCTCTTGATCTCACAACTCTATGTAAACCACATTGAAACGTGCTTGAGTTTGGTAATCAGAGTGAACATCATGTCTGCATTCAGTTTGATCAAAGTTATGTTAGTGCTCATAATGCAGACTTTTTAAATCAATATAAACATGGACACAATAAGTAATGCTCACTATGTCTGCAGTGGGCAGGAATGATTGTGTGTGTAGACCAAGTTTGAATTCTCTGTAGACATGCAGAACCACTGATATATCACCACTTACTGTACGAAAGAACAGGTGATCATGAAGTCCAACATTTGAATATCGTCAAGCCCATTCAAATTTAAAAACCCTGACTATTGCCATAGTCACAACAAACACACACTTATAAACCAAACAGCATTTAAAGAAGCTGGTTACAAAATAACATCAGAAGAGCGCACACCCAGCATGCTCCCCTAACCATCAACGGCGCTGCTGTGGAGAGAGTGAGCAGCACCAAGTTC
>JBBMJY010000011.1:18626537-18637905 GCA_037833715.1 Toxotes lorentzi | reverse complement strand
TCACTGTGTGGTATGGCACCTGCACCGTGTCCTGCCGAAGAAAACTACATCGGGTAGTGAGAGCAGCTGAGAGGACCATGGGTGTCTCTCTCCCCTCCCTCCAGGACATCTACCACACTTGCCTCACCCGCAAACTGAAGAGCCAGCAGACCAGCAGACTGTTGCTGAACTCTCTCCCCATCCTGCCATCCCTCCCCCTGCGAACCCCCACACAGATGAACTCTGGTCCACCACCACCCACATCCCTCCTCTGAGGGATGTGGGTGGTGGTGTAGCCCCTCTCTGGGCCTAGGGAGCACTGCAATTTCAAAATGACCTGTACATATGGTTTTTTGACAATAAAGCTTTGAAAAGAGATCAAACCCAAGCTGTAGGATATCATTTTCTGTTTAATTGGAATGGATGAGCAGCTGTGATTGCCTCAAGCAGCTTCTGCTGTTTTAAAAATTGTTGTTTTCTCTTCAAAAGATGCTGCTGACGCACAAGCCAGGGACTCTCAGCCAACACTGTTGTCACTTGTAACTTAATTCCCCATTTACACAAGATGATTGTGTAACCAGTGTAACCAAGACGCGATCACTGGGGAAACCTGGAGACCTAAACAAGAAAGGAGCAGCAAAACAAAATTAGCTGAAATAAAGTCTATTCATCTGACACACAGGCTGATTAGTTCACTGTCTGCTATTAAGATGTCTTTTCTAATTATTCCAGATACACTGGATTTGATGTAACTACTCATTTTAGAGTCTATTGGATAATAGAAGGAAGAGGGGTGTGCAAAAATGGGCAAAAATTCATTATGGTATCCTGACTGAAACAAGCTGACAGAAGCTCTGCATTTTACTTTTGTTACTCACCCCATCTCAGAGAAATCCAGTCTGAGATGGGGTGAGCCTGTAAACAAATCCAGATCCTCCACTCTCACATCTTCTGTGTTTAATATCATCCAGAGGGATTTACTGGCCCTCTACAGCTATCTTAATGTTAGCCTGCGGTGAGCTCAGCAGTCTTCACAATGAAGCTGTCAGGTTTACACACCCTCCAACCTGATGTGTGAATGCAGCCTTATCAGTAGCTAATACGAGCAAATCAGCTAAGAACACATGTAAACTAGACAACTCTGGAGTTACTAGGAGTAAAGTTCCTCTGACAGCAAGAAAGCCAACCTACACATTCTCTTGCACTCGCTACTGACAAATGCCATCACACTGCCCAACAGTGCATACAAGCCAGTTGGGAGCATGCTAGTGCTCGACAATCACAAAAGCTGTCCACGCTAGCTGGCTTGCTAACTGCTACCAGTTTGTCAACCAAGAGCAGAACAGCTTTGACTTTTCTGACACAGCCTTTCAGAGGGACCGAGAGTCGAAGGTAGATTTGTAAAAATCATCACAGACTAATGATGGGAGACTCTTGAAGGACTGCTTCAACATGCAAAGTGTGGCTCACATGCTGGGGAGGCATCAAAGGATCCCAGAAACCAGAGGCCATCACCTTGCATGTTGACCTCATTGATTTGACTTTCTTGGGAGCTGGAGACTGTGGATGTTTTCATTCTTCCGGTTGTTCTTTTGTATCTGGTTGAAAGTGGTGGATCCAGGTCTCATCCATGGTTATAGATTGCAGGACAAATCGAGACCCACCTCAAAAATGGCAAGACTATCTCTTGACATGTCCCGAATCCATTTCTCATCAGACCCAAGGAATTTCACGACCCAATTTGGTCTTGTTTTGTACAGTTATAGCTACAGAGTATAAATAAAGAAAACAATCAGGTCAACCCTTTTCACAATTCTGTTTGAGTGACTGCGAAGACTTCCCTGAACAAACTGAATGACTGTGAGCTCAGCAGCCATGGTATTTTTAAATGGTCCCTAGCTCATCGCTGCTCCTTTTGTGTCCCTCTTCAACATTGTTCACATGCCCACTGATGCCTTTATCCGCCCAGACAAATCCCAAGCAACTGTGACCACAACTTTGCCATTCTTTCCATGAAAACTCCAACTACAGCAATTAGTGGACTGTGAGTTGCACTATGCAGAGGGCTTGGGAACATAACATTCACAGACCTCGGAAGACCTTTCAAAAGAAGACAACAATGCCTTTCCGGCATTCCACAGAGAATATGTACATATGCCCCAGAGGGAAAAAAAAGGGGGAGAGCTCACATTCTCAGTCATACAGGGCTCACAATTAGCCTCTGACAGGGTACAACAGAGAGACGTCCAAGAGGTCTTGTTGAGGATGAAAAAGCCCAATTGAGATCAACTGTTTAATTCCAGTCAACTGAATGAGTTCTGATGATCTTTAGAGCATGGGGGCACATGTTCAACCTGTTTCCCATAAACCTTGTCCAGAAGGAAAGTAGCTACATACATAGGATTAAATCCAGGCATGGGCAGCAGTGCAAGCGTGTCACGTAATGAAGAATTCCCTTCCATCCGTCAAAGGGAATTACAAGCATGGCAGGACATAATGTGCCCACTGTGCTCTGCAGCATCACCTCTTATCTTCAGTGAGAGGAATGCCAAGGAGGGGTTTGGGGGAGCTACCACAGGTTTGCAGCTGCTGGAGCTAAACACACTGAAAACTGTTACATTGTACTGATATATCATACTAGCATTCTCAGTCAACAGGGGGAAAGAGTTTGTCCCCAGTCTGAGGAAACCTGAGGAGAATATGGACCAGAAAACCATGAAATACCATGCCTCAGATGATAACTGAAACATGACCAATTTGGACAAAATCTGGAAAAATAACATCTTTTACACAACATTGCTGTGCACAGAAAACCATGCATACCATATTTGGCCATTTTCATTTTTTCAGAGAAACTAAAGTATTAAGTGTTCCTTCATATGTTGAGGAGATTCTCGTACTTCTTAAGCTAAATAAGCCATATTAAAACCCACTGGATTAGCTAAAAACACACAGCCCCAAAGCTGAAAACATGGCTGTTTGTTTTAGCTCATGAAAAGTCGTGATGTTTTGAAGGTCTTTGCAGGAAGGTGAGGATGTGTAAGGAAAACAGGTGCATTTCCAGAATAATTTCAGTACACAGGACTAAATTAAAATGATTATTTTCACTGTAACATTATCAAATAGATTTTAATTACAGGATGACAGGCTACAGGAACATATCATTTACTGCACACCTGTACTACACCAAACCTGTCACTTCATTAGGTGTGACAGGTAAAGGCAGGTACCATGTTTAATCCAGAATTTCCCATTTTCTGCAATTTTCTCTTGTCAATTAAGGTTAACAAATAAGGTCAGTAAGGCTACCAAAGTGTCTGACGTGCACATGACAGGCTATATAACCACAGACTTGCTCTATGGTGAGTTGCCAGAATCTTTTCACCATAAGAGGAACTCACAAAGCTGCATCTGAAACCCACAAGTATACAGTAAGGTTCACAGCACAGCGAGTGTGAGGGGCCTTTTATTCTTTTGCATCAGAGCGTTGTAACTCAGTACACTGTCAGTATCACTTACTGCAGATAAATGGTCAATGTGCAGAATTGAGGAAGTAGATGAAAACTGTTGTGGAACTGCTGTGAACAACTACTTACAATGCAATGTTCTAAGCTTGCAATGCAATGTTCTAAGCCGCTGCTCCGTTGCTGCTAAAATCCTGATTTTATATCCACAACATCGTCTGACAAAATCACCACACACATCAGTTAAAGACAATGACTGTGCTGTGATTTCATGTTCCAGTTCAATCCAGATTTCTGGACCCAAATGCAGACTCATACACAGATAGTCTAGGTGATTGTAGCAACTCTTTAACAAACTTTCAATTAAGCAGCATCCAGTAAACATAAAGGAAGCAAGTAACACCACAACTGATACACAAGGAATGTAACTTCAAAATAAAACAGGAAACACTATACACAAAAAACAGAAACCTAACAAGTGAAGGTTGTCATCTCATGTCAGCTATATTTACTTGTGAAATGATCATTCATGCCACCCGGTTAGCTCAGTTGGTAGAGCATGAGACTCAATCTCTCAGGGTCGTGGGTTTGAGCCCCACAGATGGCACCACCTCCCATGGACCCACCACCTTTGGGAGGTGCCGTAGGACTTCGGTGCATTGTGGACTGGGCAGGAGTCGCCCCCGTGACCTGGGCCTGGACCCAGATAAGCGGTAGATGATGACATGATCATTCATATCTATGTGAACTGCAGTTGAATGAGAAGTATAGAGAGTTCTATCTAAGTTGGAAACACTGGTTGTAAACGCACCCCAGTGATGTAAAATATATTATTTGCACCAATACATCTTGAAAGAGCAACAGCCAAAGGGGAACCTCCAACACACAGCAGTAACTTCATCAGTCAGCAACGGACATTCGTGTTTAAAGAGTTGTTGCGGTCCAGCCAAAAAAACTGGATGACAGAGGACTGCAACAGTTCTCAACAACCTTCAGGCCATTTTTCTCAATGTGTTTTTTTATTTATTGATTTATTTTTGATTAATTCTTTGTGCAGATGTATCAAACTGAGAGGGGAATAATCAACAAGACCTAACACAAAATAGTGTGTGTAGTACTTGAGCAGTATTCACTGGTTGTATCTTCAATCTCGTTTGTTCACCTATAAAAAAAGCCTGTGATCAGCACCTACACAGAGGTGCACACTGATTTCTGTCTGTGGAAGAAAACAATTTCCTGTGGAGCCTGCTGGTATCTAAACTTCTACTTAATATTGGTTTTTCAGGCTCTCTGCTGGAGAGCTCTGTACATCCTTACTCTACTGTATGTCCAGGCTTGTTAAAATGTGTTGAACAGAGCACAAATGCATGGTCTACTGTCACTGCTGTTTATAAAAAAAAGGCTTTCACCTATCTGTGTGTTAGCAATGACCATGCTAGTACAAGTACAAGAAAACAACATACACATCCTTTCAAACATTTCTGAACAAAAACATGCAAAGATGAATGGAACAGCTGGCATGTGATGTTGAAAGAAATTGTTTCTGTCCCTGCGGACTTGTATCAGCATTGCTAACAGGAAGCTGGTGCCAATTTAAACTCTTCTTTGATCTTGGTGTGCATGTATGAGGGACAGGAGCAGTGTGGTTCTGTCCCTCAACAAGCTCTGTCTCTGCATGCTGAAAATGTTCACTTATGAAGCCAAAAGATTATCTGGATGACAGGATCCAACAAATGGTACTGGACTGTGGTTTTCTCCAGAGCAAAGACAACGAAAGCAGATTCCAGCACAATCATAAACAATGAAGAGGTGCTACAGCAGCCTAAAAGAAACATGTTAAATGAGCAGAAGAGATACTCTCCAAGCTCTTAGCCACTGACACTACTCTCAGCTCAGTAGCTCTATGGTTCCAGCCCAGGTATGCTTCAAACTAGACTGTTTTATCATGAAGTCAAGATGTGAACAATTAAGAATTAATTGGATCTGTGGTCAGTGGTATGCACTGTTACAGACAACAATTACAAACAAATATAAAATGGTCTCTGGTGCTCCAGAGAACTCCGAGTTGTGTTACATATATGTCAGCTCACATATGACACTCCCACACATCTACTAATACAGCAGATTTAATTGGAGCATCCTTATTTAGTTTATTTGTCTGTATAGGTGGCCCCAGGAGGATCGAGTCTCTGGTCGTATCACATCGCTGCCATTCTCCAGCAAAACTGCTCTTAGCTTTCCAAGTTTATTTCTGAATATCAAGTTGAAGTACTGAGAATTTCATGGAGCTATGATATACTATGATATTTGCTACATAAAAAGACGAAAACCTTGAAAAGGCTACATTTGACATTAATTTGTGCTTGATTAAATTGGCAGGTTACAGTTTCTCATTCACTTTAAAGGAGCAGAGAAAGAGAAATTCAAAATACTCTGAGGAAATTTTCCCAAGACGCAAGTGCAACAACGAGACAGTCCCCCACAGGAAGAACATCCCAAAACAATACCTTTCTACCTTCAAGAGATAAAGCCGTCTAGCAGTGTGTGGGAATTATGAAGGAAGCAAAGGATGAAGTCAGGTGATGCTATATATATTAGAGAGCAGCAGTGTCACATCCTGAAACAGACTTATTCTACAGCAGTGAGTGATGGCTTTGGAAGACAGAGACAAACGATGTCCTGCTGAGAGGGGTGTCACGTCAGAAACTACTTCAATGTGTATTCCTAGAAGACTTGGACAAACAGCGGGTTTTGCTGTTTAATTTGGAAGACTTGTTGGTCACAGCATGCAGGCATGTAAGGATGATGCAACTGATTGCAGATCTGCGTCCCATGTCCTGTCTCTTGTGTACCTCTGTTAGGGCCTGACATGGTTTTTAGGTTCACAGGAACAGGTTCCTCTGGGAAACATGAAGTGATCACAGGTCCTTAAAAGATACGAGCGTGATTTCTAAAATGCCAGAACACAGCAAAAGCATGCACGAGTTCATTAACATCTTATCAATGGCATCCAAAATATCGATTGCAACCAACAGATAACGAGGTGCTGTACATGCACAGACAGACACGGGCTGACTGACTGATAAGACTGGGGCAGCAGATATCCAGTGTCTGTCTGATTTTGGGTAGGGCCTCCAACTCCCTTTGTCTGATTTGCAAGTTAGTCTATTAAATTTGTAATAAATTGTATTTCTTTTGAGCAACCTCGTGATCGTATCCAGTATATTAATGTCTTCCAAGTAGTTTCATGTTGAAGCTGAACCACCTTACTCTATTTTCTATTTACGATGGGCAACGTGAAAATATGCTTGGAATCTCTGAAGAACATCTAAAAAATAGTGATATAAATATTACTACAAAACCACTAACCCTAAAATGAACAATCTGTCAGCAGATAACAGCTTGAAAAGGTCTACGAGATCCCTGTTATTACATAATTTTACAGTTGCTCATTTAGTTGAGACAGGACTAACAGCATTGTGTGCTGTGAATGTGGTGAGATGAACTGCTGCCACAATCACTGTTGGTGTAAAAATACCAGGTGCAGCAGGGCAGTGCTGTGGCCTGGAGCAGATATCCAGGAACTGCTGCCTCCAACACCCAAAACAACCCCTCTAAGGTTAGAACGCTGCCAGCTGGCAGCCACAGAGCCTTTCCTTCCCTCTCAGCCCCCAGCTGGCTTCTCTGTGATTATCAGGCACTGATGAAAAAAAAAAAAAAGAGTACACAGACCTGCACGGGAGCTCTGACACCCACTGCCTTGACCTACCTGGATCAGATCGACCCACTCAGCTGTCGTCTCCTTCGGCCCAGGTCACTGTATAAACCCCAACAGCTACAGACAGGCTGGGATAACTGAGGGAAAAGGTAAACAATATGGACACAGTGCTTTCCGATGCCTTTGCCGGTCACTGGTCCATTTTGGATCCAGTTAATGTGGCCAAAGAATTCCTTTCTGAATCTCTTTCCTTTTGCCTCCTGACAGAACAGGAATCTGCACAGAATAAAACACTGGTGATGTATATTTCTCATATAACTCAGAAACAGTTGTTAAGCTAACTTGCAAACAGGAGCACCGAGCTCAAACACTAGCAAAAGAGCCAGCTAACAAACTTACTTTACATAACTTGAAGAATTCTGAAATGCATCACAAATGATGCACTTCTTCTGTTTTGTGGGTCTCAATTTAAAACACACAGCTGAGCCCAAGGTACATCACACCACCACACCAGCTTCCTCCACACAAAGTAGTGACTGAGCTAAAAAAAAAGAAAAAGGTCAGGGAAACGTTTATGAAAGCCACCAGAGCAGCACTTACTGTGATCCACAGACATCAAGAGTAACTCAGACATGTCTCCTTCACTGTTCACTGTATTAAACATGACTGGCATCACTACAGTGCTGTACCAAAGCCACACGGGTAAAAATGTGAATGACTAGTAGGCAAAAATCAGCAAACAACATCAACCAGTCATTTAGTCCTTAAGAGAAATCATTTTTCAAGTACTATGGTTTCAAGCTCAGAGGTCTTTAAGGGTCGATTCAATCTGAAACAGTCCCTCACATTCCTGCTTTAAATGCTGGTGATCTGATGCAGCACCCACAGGGTCAGAGCTTCTCGCCACGCGAGTTTGTCATTAATTAAGAGCAACTGGCCAAAGGACCACCAAGGGGGCAGCTGTAGACATGTAAACTCTGTGTGGGAGTTTGAGGAGGGAAACTAAGAGAGGCTTGATCAGCACACACACTCACACTCAGATGCTTTGTTTTTTTCCGGTTCTCCATCCATAATCCTTATTTTGACAATTCTACGTCTTCCATGCTGTTATGAAGAAGGTGTTGGTAAACACGTGGGCAGGTCTTGTACAGTACAAACAACTATCCGCAGTTGCTGAAAACAATACCCATGAGAGTTTGCAGGCTGAAACCCCGAAACAATGAGCTTAAACAGCATCTTAGGTTCCGCCTGACTGCACTCCTGTCACCTAGGACAGGTTGACAGTGGGTTTGAATTACATCATGAGTACAAGGGAAACCCTGATCATTGGTGTGAAAGGTTATAACGCTCTTTTGATTCCATGTTTTCTGACTGCACTAACGTGCATGACTTTTGAAGAGTAGCTCAGCTAGCTCACTGTGTGTTGCAGTAGCTATTTCTCTGCTGAAAATGTTCAAGAGATCAGTGCTAAGGCTGCTTGTCTGGAATCTCATTTATAAACATGAATTAAAACACATATTTTCACCCAATGATAATATATTGTATATCTAACACAAATACCAACACACTGTGATCAGTCACCATGACTAGAAGTGATCTGATTAGCACCACAGAGTAAACAGTGGTGGATCAGATGCTGGTCAGATGCTATAGAAGAAAAAGTCTCTCCTTTTCTTCCAGCTGTGTCCCTCCTTCACACTGTGTGTGTTAGATTATAAAACTAATGTAAGCACATGGTGATCAGCAGATGTCAATCAAACCATCCCAACCCAAAGATATTTAGTTATAACTTTCACATCACCTCTGAAAAACTGTTTTAAGTGTTTAACTGATTATGAAAATAGATGCTTATTAAATGAAGATCAGCTAATCAGGGAATCATTCCTGTTCTATTTCCAACATAGAACTGAAGCCAAGTGAACTGAGCAAAAAGCCTTCAAACCTAATCCAGCCTTTCAATATCATTATTCCAGTAACTTGGTAATGGTAAAATGATGGCAGCGGGCCACCATGCAGGGTGCTGCCTGCCCATCAGGAGCAACACAGGATTCAGTGTCCTGCCCAAGGATAAAATACAAGCTTTGATTTAACCTGTGGTTCATTTTACAGCTGTATTAAAAGAGAATCCACAAAACAAATACTTACAATACAAATCATAACACACCAAAACCTACGAGAGCTGACATCAGTGAAAATCTGTCAGTGCATCTGATGATGGTGGATAAATCACATCATTAAAAAAAAAGAAAAAAAGAGAGATGCAGCTCCAAATAAGTCATTAATGAAAAAGCCCTGTTAGTCACACTGGAGCTGGTATTACAGAGCATCAGTCTGTGAAGTGCATCAAGGTCAATGTGAGAGTTTCATTTTTTAGAATGGAGTATAACAGAGCTTGTTGCAGCTTTATTATCCGTCATCCAGACTGACAGACGTGTAGCGACTGATTTCTCAGTGTCTGAGCTCGGCATGTGGCGCGCAGGCAGACTAAACATCCCACTCCGCTGGGACACGTGCCGCTCCCGCTGCATCTGTCGGCCAGTGGCATCCCTGTGTGGCTGCACCCTGTGCTGAGACAGCAATCCACACAGACAAAGGTCTTATCAACACGCACAAACAACAGTCTGGCCCCCACCCCACCCCAACAGACCCGCCACTCATGCTCTGTCTATGCTGTAGACCTGCTTTAAATCATTAAATCCTGAACAGAGAAATGATGGATCAAACTTAACAGAACTCACAATGGATTCAGCCTCGTGTGTTACTCTCACTGACCGCAGGCCTGTTCTAATGACCAAGGCAGGTTCACCAGTCACATTCACACACTCTGTTGGCATGATAAGCCAAAGGTCAAGGAAGGAGGCTGCGCAGCGTAGATAAACATGGAGTAGGAATGCAGCCATGAACGTGCAGGACTTTCCCCTTCGCTAATGAGAAAAACTCAACGTCGGTGTCAGAAAGTGGGGCTGCTATTACTTCAAGGTGACAGAGGCTGACACACAAACTCACAGACACATTCCCAGAATAAATTTAGGAGGTGTATCTTTGTCTGATGTTCAGAGGTGGCTTGTCAAATGGCGCTTTATTGCAACCTGGGTCTTATTCCCCCCCCTGTTTTCTCTTTCAAATATGTTTGACTAAGCTGAGGATTTGTTGTGAGATTAATTAGTTTTTATAGTCAGCCATAATTCTTGGTAATATTTGCTTGGGCTGCAACTTAACTGCTGAGATCCCATTAAGAAGAAGTTAGTTATTTGGAAAAGAATAACAAAACTTAACAGTAAAATGGCTGCCCGAACTGTTGGCGGTAAACATCCATCAGAGAGAAGAACATGTGACTCCTCATGTATGAAAAGAAACACGTCATGTCTCCATCATGTCAGAGGCCCAGTGTTTTCAAATTTATCTATTGATTGTTTTGCTGATTAATTTCTTTATAAGTGAAAGTCATAATTTCCAAAAGCCAGACATTTTTACATAACTTGTTTTGTCTTATCAACTGTCCACATCTCAAAGATATTCAGTTTATGATGATAAGTTGAGCTCATATGAGAAACTGATGGTTTAAGTTGGCCTGACTTGAAACTGATCGACAGTTATCGATGAGATCTGAGCTGATTTCATTAAACTGACAGAGTACAGATGTGGTTGCTTGCACTGGCAGACGTGGTGAGAGCTGGCTCAGTTCAGCGCAGCGTTCAGAGGCTTTACTGGTTAATCATGAGTAAACAGCCACAGCAGACAGGTAGAGCGGGAAGACTAACCTTCCTGTTTCTTATCACATTACCCCCTCCCTCCGGCCCCCCCCCCCACGCTTTGGCAAAACAGCCCCTGTTTTGTTCAAACACGTGGGATATGCAAATAAAAGCCCGCCGAGCGGAGCATGAAGTCACTGCCAGTGAAGTCACCGCTAGTGATAAGCCCAGCGTAGTGTTTGACATGCAGGGTGCATGAATCGCCATCTGTGCAGTGAGCACAGAGGCACACCCAAAACAGAAGGAAAACCAAAACAGGTCCCCCTCCCAGCCAGGGCGGGGGACCTGAGCCGAGGAAGAAACAAAGCGACGGGAGTGAGAGCCGGGGCCAGGTCCACAGTGGGGAGTGGAGACCTGCAATTATACAAGCCAGAGGAAGTAGGGGGGGGGGGGAGGGGGGGGGGGGGGGGGGGGGGGGGGGGGGGGGGGGGGGGGGGGGGGGGAGGGGGGGGAGT
>JBBMJY010000011.1:18574377-18626437 GCA_037833715.1 Toxotes lorentzi | reverse complement strand
AGGGGGGGGGGGGAGGATGGGGTGGGGTGCAAAGGGGGGGGGGGGAGGCGGGAGGGGGGAAAACCAGGGGAGAAAGATCCCCCCCCCCCCCCCCCCCCCCCCCAAACACACACACAAACTTTAGCTTATGAAAAAGAAGATCAGGTTTCTGTGAGCTTTTGTGCGGGCCCGAGTGTTCGGTTCCTATACCTTTTGTATACGGAACACGTAGACAAATCTCCAGTCTTAGCGGCCCAGGTTGAGTCAGGCTATTCAAACATTTACGCTTGGCCAGATTGAGTTTTAAAGAGCCTCTTTCAGACAGGTCAGTGGGCTCCTCCCTGGTGTTTGTGCGACGCCATTCAAAGCGCTCCATCACTCAGTGTCCCCAACTCTCTTCTCCCATCCTCTGCTCACTGAGCTGGACACCAGTGACCCTGGGTAAATGCCCTCTGGCATTCCTCAGCGAGGAAAAAGTGTTCGGGACGAGGCTTTTGGGTTTTTAAGAGACAAGGCAAAAACTGTCTCTCTGAAAACTCCAAATAGAAAAGGAAAAATGAGTCTTGATCTGTGTGAACATCGTTCATGTTCTACCATGTATTTCAGCTAATGATAAGCTGGGCTGCAGCTAATGATTATTTTCATTATCGATTTATCGGCCCACTATTTTGCCAATAAGATTTTTTGAAAAACGTGAAAAATGTCCCTTGTAACTTGTCAGAGCCTGAGCAGATGATTTCAAATGTCTTGTTTTGTCCAACCTGAAAACCTGATTATATTCAGTTGGAAATGACATAAAAGAAAACTACCCTTCACAACATCCTACAGCACAAAGTGACAGTAGTCATTTTTGAACAGCTGTGAATACATAAATTTTAGAAACTGGAACATCAAAATATTTGGCAGGTCTGCTTGAAAAAGATTAACTGATTATCAAAATACAATAGTTGCCAACAAATTCTAATCATTAATCATTGCGGCACGATTCATTGAGAAAGGAACACAAAAACATGCAAAAGACACAGTTCTTGAAGAGAAACAGGAGGAGGTCTGGAGTCTACCCATTCAGAACAGGTATAAGAGTATTTAGTAGTAGACAAGGTTGCTTGTTCATGTTCTGTTCCCTTATCAGGTTTAACTTATTTCCGTAGTCTGTATGGGGACTGAAATGCCAGGTGTAACAAATGAGCCATAACATGAAGGTACAAGGCCGTTAAGTGTAGATAAGCACCAGGGAGGTTTTGCCTGGGGAAATAACTCCTGAAAGAAAGGGCCTGGGACGAGCTGCTTGGACTCAACACACGCCACTGCTGATACAGAGTCTGCACGAGTGTCCGGTTCATGTCATCTAAGGACACAATGTGGATCACCACCTATTTGCTTTCATATGATTTACATCAGATTTCAGAGGCGAACACCTGCAGGTAGCTGACGGTTAAACCACGAAAACAAAGTTGATCTTAATTCAAATGAAAACAAAGGCACAGTTCTTCTACCTCAGACATCATGGAAGCCCAGCATAAACACCATCTGGATGAAGTGACTGACTATGTAGCTTGTGTGTTTATTTAACATTAAGGATCGGGTCACAGGACTTATTATTAACGGGTCCGGTCCGGATTTGATTTACAGATAATTCCCGGTAACGAGTTGGTTCTTGGACCAAACTTTTACAGGTGGAGGTTTGCAAAACTGGACCCGTGTCCTGAGGCAGAGTCCTACATGTATCAACATATTGTGTCAGTTGAGTCACATGAGACACTGACAAACGCCTCATTTGCACAGCATGTAGTGACAGTGGTGTTTATAGGCAGAGATGCAGCACAAATAAAGGTTCTTTTCTTTGTCTGTAGTCCTGACAGTGTGGCAGGATTTCCTTGACAGCCCTTTTTCTTTCCACAGAACACACATTCACCTAATTGCGTACACTGAAAGGTGGTGGACTCTAACGTCCTGATGACAGACCAAACAACTTGCTGAGAACACAACTTGACTTAATGTCGTTGTGCACTCTGTTTTGAGGCAACTGGTCAACTGCTCAGAGAGAAATCAGTGTCTCCTCTGCAGCACATCGCTCCCTGTCTGATGGCTGAGTGCTGATGCAAAACGGGAACAATGTTCTTCCTCTGTTATTCTGGGGGGCTCACATCGATATCGCTGGTAGTGTCAAAATAATGCAGATTTAAAGGCCTTACAACAGAAATCACCTATGAGGGAAAAGGAGACAGTTTGTCATTGTAAGAGAGCACAAATGTTACTAAAAAAACCATGACATACACTGTCATGTTCAGGGCCTATGTGGAAGTAAAGTTAAGCAGAGAACTCTGGGTCACCTCTAACTTCCTTTGTGATGGCTCATTTTAAATGTAAATACAGCCCAATACACCGGAGAGCTGTTGTCATTAACCAGGATTAATGCTGATTTTGTGAGACGGGGGCAGCAGCTTGGGAAAGACTGCTGATTAACATCAAGTGTTTATGGGCAGTGGCTAAATCACCACTTCACACTGTGTGACAACAAAAAGTGAAAAATATGTTCACGAGGACAGCGATCACAGAGCAGCTTCCTGTCTGTCCTGCTGGGAGTCCCACGTCAGTGGTCCTGATCTCTGTGTCTCATCTAACAAAGGTGTTTTTACTAAAAATCGGAGCCAGTTGGCAAACGCTGACTTTTTGTTGACACGTCATTACGGTTGTGTTGCTGAAGGCAGACCTGCTGATGAGTGATAACAGCAGGCAGGAACAGCCCCTGTCAGTGATTAGTAATGCTGCGGGGGGGGGCAAAGTGTGGTCCCTTTGCCAAACCAAACTGCACATTTTAAAACACTAAAATTTGTTTTGCTTTTATTTTAAATTAATTTCTTTGCCTTGAACCAACCCCTAGTTATGCTGGTATAGGACTGCCTGTGATTTCCCATAATGCACTGCGCTCCTCTCTTCTCCTCTCCCACTCCTGTTTGCATTCATGTCCCATTAATGCTAATGTTACTAACTCAGCTTCTTCTCTCTCTTGAACTTTTGTTCTTTCTCTCCTCTCTTCTCCTCTGCTGTTGCTCTCTGCAGGTTCATCTGTCCTCAGAGCTGCAGCGTCTGGATCTGCTCCTGTGGGCCACCTACTGCCCCCATTGTTAGTCTAATTATTATTATTAGTCTTATTATCAGCAGTGTTACTGTTATTGTTATTGTCTTATTATTTGTCCTAGTCTAGTCCTATTATTGTCTTTTTATTATTATTAGTCACTGTTTTTTTTATAACATTGCGATTAAAACAGAGAATTTAATCAAGGAACTTTTTCACTATTTTCTTAATCGATTAATAGAAAATATAATCAGCAGATTGATCTCTATTTAAATCAGCACTTTAAAATACCTAAGACTTCTGTTTGAGGGAATCCTCTGTGCAATTATTTTTCAGGAAGCCCGTGAATCCACCTCATGTCTTTTCTACGTACTTGGGTTTCCCCTTTATTATACTGTTTGTTCTCCACAGAGAGGCAGCCTGACAGTCCCTTTAACCACTGAGAGGTGGTTTTGAGGGTTTTTCCAGAGCACATCACCCCTTGCGTATTTAGAAATTCATTTAGTGTTTGAAATGGCAGAAAACAGTGAAAATGCCCGAGAAAATTTGTGGGACTTTTAATGGGACTTTTACTAAATAGTTATTTTTTCCTGATCAGACCAGTCTGACGACATTCAGAAGACTGAGCAATCACGGTTGTGAAGCTGGAATGAGCAAATTTTGACCTAAGAATTAATTTGAGTCATTATTTGTTTCTTGTCTTTCAGCTGATTAAACTATAGTTGACATTACAAAATGATTATCTTTGATTTGCTGAGAAGATGTGGGATGGGTGTCAAGTCTATTGAGCCACTGAGCACAAAAGTTTATTCTTGACTTTGAAGGGATTTGGGAGTTAGTTTGGCTAAAAGATAACTAACCTGCAGACTCTGAATATGAGCAAATTCCAGGACCAAACCAAGTCTAAGGAAGACAGTAAGGAGTGGTTGAAAGCTCCAGAAAAAGTAAGTGAATGGATCATTTTATGCCAACGCTTGTGGGCACACAGGCAGGACAGATAACAGGACATTTAAAGGAAATAACGTGGTTTACATCTCGGGTGAGAGCGATCGCTTTGCATTCACGCCTGATAACATTTAAACAGCAGCTGACTGAAACTCCTCCAGGAAGCCCACTTCACCTCACCTCTGCTGCTGCTGCTGACCTGCTTGTTTTCAGCTCCGTTTCTCTCGCAACAGCAACTGGCTCTGCCTCTGTGATGGATTTGCATTGCAAATGTGGGCTGAGGGACCTGTTTGAACACTCACAACCTTCCCCGTGGGGCACATCACACAGCCGTCAACAAGACTACACCGATACGCTCCCACCCCCCAAACCCCTAACCCCTCTGTTACCTCTACACACACACATGCAGGGGTTTGTTCAACTGTTGTTTAGCTGCAAATATTCCCGAAACCAGCCAAACTTGATTCTCATCTTTTAGGAGAAGCTGCATCACCCTGATTCTGTGTTCGTTGTTTGTTTGATCACATCTAAAATGCAAAGCGATAGTGGACAAAGTGGAGGCAGATGGTAGCTCACTCTGTGCACAGGTGAAAGGGTAGAACAGCATTATTACACCTGATTATGGTGCCTTCAGTCCATCCAGGTCATGTGACTGTGTAAATATAACTTCAATTTAATTATGTACAAAAATGATGTTAAATACAACTATTTCATTTAAATGCATGGCTTATAAAGCAGAAGATTGGTGGCCATAACAAGTTGGCCCTGCAATCTCAACTGCTGCATTCAAGGCACACACAAAAAAATTGGAGATCCAAAAATCCAACTAGGAATGACTACAACTACTTTCAGATGACGAATGACATCAGAATTATTCGGCATAGAGCTGATTTATGACCTCAAACCGCCAAATGAACGTTTACATCACAGAGATTGTTCCTAATTCCCAATTCTGTACCATGTAACAACAACAACAACAAAAAAAAAACAAACATTTCTGTATTTTGATCTTCAGGCAGAACACTGCATATAAGGCTGGCCTGTAAATATAAACTGCTATGTATTTACTTTGTTCCTAATAACCAATCATCCGACCCAAGTTAGGCCAAATTACTGTATATTTAGTCCAACCTGTCTGCGCATTAATGTGTCGAACACCCAAATGGAACTTGGGTGTTAGACACCCTATCAGCTCTGATCTGATCACATGTGACTTTCAATTAATTGGTGTCGCTGTCTGTGTTGATGTTCTCTCTATGTTTGGGTTTGTTTGTGTTCCCAGCATTTTGGATCTACTCGTAATATCCCCATGTCTGTTTATTGTTGGCTCTGGTTTGTCCTCTTTTCCTTGTCCTGTTAGTTCAGATCAATTTTTTTAATGTACAACAGCATCTAGCAGCTTGTTGTGCCCAAAAGCCAGAACCTTCAGTTAAAGTTATTTATTTTTTTACAAAATAACATAAAATAACATGTTAAGTTACAAAAGTAAGTTAAAAAAGTAAAATAAATGGTATAATAGAAAGGAAAATATTTCTATAAATATTTTGTAAATAATTAGTACTTTGTTTTATTCATTTCGATGGGGTGATGAAAACAAATGATCACTTAGTTTGGTAAGAAGCCATACTATTTAGATTGAGGTAACCGTTGCCAAACGGAAGCTCATTATTTCAACGTCCCGTGAACGCAGCCCTACGATCTATTGTTCACTCCCTTTCCCAAACCCCGCCCACTGCCGAGATTGGAGGCCGTGATTGGCTGAATCTGAGTGCGGTGCCGTCATCGCTCGGAGCGCCCATTCATCTCTGCACTTGGGCGTTGGACTCCGCATCTTATTAGCAACAAGGGAAATTTCTCCATTTTGCAGCCTGTCTACAGCGACACGGCCACCAATCCGGGATTTTATTACTTCTCCTCACCTGCCAGCCTTTTTTTCCTGCCAGAAAAATAATAATAATAATAAAAAAAGAAGAAGAATCCTCCTCACTCTAACTGGACTTTGCATTACATTTTTCCTGTGAACTTTTTCTTTGTGCAGAGAAAGAGAGAGATATAGTGAGAGGGAGACAGCAGCGAAGAGCTTTGCGTTTCAACAAAGAGGCTAGTGGGTCTTTGTTCGTTTTTTTTTTTTTTTTTTTTTGTTTGGGGGGGATCAGTTGAGTTTCTTTGTTGGAGCGAAAAGCATGGGAGCGCAATTGTCCAAGACAACTGGAAAGGCTGAATCCGCGGCTGAAAAGCCAGGAGAGGCTGTTGCTTCGCCCACCAAGTCCAACGGACAGGTAAATGATATTTTAACATCCAGATCGTTACATCCGTCAGGGGAGGGGAGGGGGTGAATCGGGTCGTTGCGGAGTGGGCTGCGCACTCAATCCGTGCGTAATTGTGGATAGATTTGAATGGAGATCCGCGGTGGGAGTTTAAACATAATGGAAAGACTTGTTGTTTTCTTGAAAAATATGAATATATCATACTCCACGAGCAACAGTTGATATTTCCATTTTCCCCACTGAAAACTGGACACAATACTGAGCGGATGTTTAAAAGGAAATGTGCCAAAATGAGCTTTTATCTCTGAGGAGGAGGGAGAAGAAACCGGTTTGGTCGAAATCTTTTGTCGTCGACCACTTCGAATGGTGGGATTCTGAATGAAGTCATGTGTTGAACTGATGGATGAATCTCCTTAAAAAAAATAAAAATAAATCATTTTAGGATGATTATGAACCGCTGCTGGTTTTGAACGAAGTCACCTCTTGGTCGTAGCGTGGTAGTTGTTGAATAAGGCGAGATGCGCGACGTCAACAAAGGCCGTGTGCGCTCGGAGCACCACGCCTTTTGTTACAGATGCTCGACTGAGAAAGTGGAGATGGCAGGCGGCTATCACACAGGAGGAGAGGCTCTGAGCCAGCGGTGCGCCCCGGACTTTAAGAGGCTTGTGCTGTTATTAGCTGCTCAGTCTTGTAAAAGTTTGGATTTGGGGGGGGGTACAATTCAGAACCTCGTTGAGATTTTAGACATTTTTAGGAAATGCATCTAAACTCATCGCTCTGATGTGCGGGACTAATGAACATCTGCTGTTTTAATGAGCAGCTGCTTTGCTTTGGCGCTCCTCCGTTGGAGCGGCCTTGCACCGACCCCTTGTGATCCGTATGAGGCACTGCGCTCAGTCTCGCTCAGAATATGAATGAAGTCCAGGGAGAAAAGATGACGGAACACGCTGCTTTTCAAAAAAAAAAAAAAAAACATAGTCTAATTCATGGCTGTTATTTTGTATGTGTGATTTTAACCCTGTAATGTATTTGTTTGCTCTGAAAACTGGCTTAAGTGAAAGTCTGCTTTTGTCACTGCTGATTTGATGGTGTCTGCTGCCCCTGGTGTCCATCAGAGGCACTGTCCGGCTTGAGTCTTGAAACCATGCCAGCTGTGTTCATGGCATTAACAGCCTCCGTTTCTGTTTCTCTCTCTCTTTTTTTTAGGAAAACGGCCACGTTAAAGCGAATGGGGATGCCTCTCCTGCAGCAGCCGAGAATGGCAAAGAGGAAGTGCAGGCCAACGGCAGCGCCACGGCTGAGGAGACCCCCAAGGAGGAGGCTGAGAAGGCCGAGGCTGCCCCCGCTGAGACGGAGGCTGCAGAGGGCGAGAAGGTAGAGGCAGCATCTCCTGCTCCTGCTGAGGGAGAGGCAGCAAAGGCCGAGGACGGCGCCACACCTTCCACCAGCAACGAAACCCCCAAGAAGAAGAAGAAGCAAAGGTTCTCCTTCAAGAAGTCATTCAAACTTAGTGGGTTTTCTTTCAAGAAGACCAAAAAGGAGACGGGAGAAGGGGCTGAGAACGAGGAGGGGGCCGCTGCAGCACCATCTACAGAGGAGGCCAAGGCTGAGGGCGCTGAGGAGGCGGCTGCCACCGCTACCGAGGAGACCAAGCCTGCTGAGGGGGAGGCTGCACCTGCTGCAGAGCAGGCTAAGGAGGAGGTAGAGGCCAAGCCAGAGGAAGCAGCAGCAGAACCAGCACCAGCAGCAGAGAAGCCTGCTGAGGAGACCAAGGAGGCTGCTCCCGCAGAGGAGCCGAAGGCTGAGGAGAAGCCGGCCGAGCCCGCGGCCGAGGAGGCACCCAAAACAGAGGAGGCCACCCCGGACGCACAGGAAGCAGCCTCAGCGGAGGCTCCTGCTGCAGCCACCGAGGCTGCCGAATAAGCTGGGAGAGAGGAAGAAGTTTAAAAAATAAAAAAGGAGGAAAAAAAGATAATCAAAGAACATTTCCCTGTTTGTATGTTGGAGTGATGCCAGATCCTGGCTCTTTGAAGAACTTGTCTATAACCAAGGATATTTTAAAGCTTTTCTTTTCTTTTTTATTTTTGGTTTCCACCCCCACACAAAACCCACCGCAGTCCGTCTTTCCTTCCATTCAAACGGGCTGGAAAGGCTGGGTGGCTTCAATATGTACGACAAATTAAATACATCCACACTCTGCCATATATTTTTTCATCAGTATTAAGTTTTTTTTTCTTTTTGAATTTTTATACAAAATGTAAACAAAAAATGGTATGGACATGCCCATGGTATGAAGGAGGAGGGGGTTGAGCTGTAAATGAAAGGGGGGTGAGTTCAGGGAGGGCAAGGGGGGAGGGGTGAGGAAGAGGGCCTGGGAAATGTGCCACAGACTATTATGAAAAGAGTAGTCTAAAAAAAAACTAAAACAAAAACTATGAGACCAACATCTATATACACACACACACACCATACGGTTTACAACACTAAGTCATTTTTACAATACGACGACAAAAGAATCCCAGAGTTAGGTTTTTAGGAAGTCATATAAACTCATAGGAGCTTTTCACTTCGCATTAGCTGTACCAGTCAGTGATTCAGTAGAAATACAAGTTGTATAGGCTTTATTGTTTATTGTTGGTTTTATGACCTTAATAAAAAAAATGTAAGTATGTATAGGCGGGGTGTTTTTAACTGTGATTATTGTACAAAATGAAATCTTGATCTCAAGAAGCACATGAAGTTTGCAGCTCATTTTTTTGTAAGATAACAACAAACACACAAAAGAGGAAAAAGAAAAAAAAAGACGTCATCCTGGAAGATCTTCTTAAGCAAGTTTGAACTCAGAAACCAAGCTGTGATAAGTGGAATGGTTAACTGTTTATATACTGTGGTATGTTTTTTTTTTTTTGATTACAGCAGGCAATGCTTTTTCAGTGATCCTGAAATTAAGGAAACTATCAGATGCAAATGTTTGTGTAGCATCTTGTCTCTCTCTCTCTTTCACTTCTTCTTTTGTAAATACTGGAGAAGCTTTGACCAATTTGACTTAGAGATGGAATGTAACTTTGCTTACAAAAAAATGCTATTAAACTCCTCTGCTTAAAGGTGTTCTAATTTTCTGTGAGCACACTAAAAGCGAAAAAAATAAATGTGAATAAAATTTGAGCTGCGTCTGTCGTTCTTTGCGCCTGTCGTACTGTTGGTGTAACAGGCTTCACATGAAATATCTACATCCTGAGCAGTTTATTTGTACTTGAAGCAGCTCCGCGTCTTCAAGACAAAATCCAGGTAACTGTGGCATACTCAACGTAGCCAAAAGTATATGGACATCAAAGCATCTGTGGGCCTTACAGTGCCGCTGTAAGAGCCACAGCCACTCCAGTTTCAGGCTTTCCACCAGATTTTGGAACCTGGATTTGTTTCAAATTCCAATTTCAGTTCATCCCAAAGGTGCTGGATGTGGTTGAGGCCCAGAGTCTGGGAAAACAATTTCTTTATGGACCTGGATTAAAATACTCTGATTAGGAGTATAACTGCAGGCAGTACAGTATTGTCCTAATTGTACTACTATCAGTACCAAGTGAAGACAGACTAGTTGGTCAGGGCTTCATCATACAGTAAGATAATGATCCAAAACATGAGAAGAACAGAAACAAGACGGTGGCTTCACAAGATGAAGACCAGCACAGTCTGTAGACTTAAACCACATGGAGCTGGTTTCAGATGAACTGGACAGGGCCTCCAAATGAACATGTTGTGGTCATAGGCCTTAATGTGACAGATTTTTCCTCATTTATTATCTGAGAAAAATGTTGTAAATAGAATTAGATTCACAGCAGGGAAAACAAGCAACTATGTGTTTCTCTCACTGTTCTATCAACGAACGAAAACCAAAGTGAAACTCAGGGACCCACTGGCCTTAACTTTGCTCTCACTGTGAAAAGAGAAGCCAGTTTCTGAAACTGTAGAGTACGATCAAGAACTTAAACAGAAATAATAAGGCTTAAAAACATCAGTGTCAGTCCAGTCAAACTAGCATTGGTCTATTTTAAGTCCCTGACCAAGACTGGAAGTGGTGATCCTTATCAGAAAGAGGAAGGTGAGCATTTCATAAGGAGAAGTGCAGGTTTCAGATGTACCCCTGCCGAAGCGGACTGAAGTCAGAAGTTCAAGTATTCTGAAAAGCACTAGGGCCACTTGTGTTTCTCCTGGCTCAGCATATGCCCCGTTCATCGGCCCAAATCTGTGAGATACTACTTCCACATCTGGCACACACAGAGAAAATCTTCCAGGCTGCAAGCCAACACTGGAGGATGGCAGCTGGAATTAGCCCAGATGTGGAAGTAGGCTATATGGGGCCATATTGGACTGGGTCAGAAGCTTAATTTTGCTATCTTAGTAAGATGATAGTCCCTGAACTAACCCCCAAACCATTTTATGGCAGACAGATGTACGCCACTACATCACTACTTACATCTCCAAACATCTTTTCCCGCCTCAGTCATGGCTGACGGTTCCTCTTTGCTTCTCCCAGGCTGGTTTGGCATGAACCTGCCTGTGGAGACAGTGAATAACAAAGGTTAAGCTAATGAGCTAATGAGCTAATGCTAAGAATGAAAGCTGGTTAGCTTGTTAACGAGTTAGCTTACCTCTCGGTGGTTGTCTCTCCGGTCTGGAGTCTTCCCTCTGGGACTACAGTGAATACCCTACACAGAACAAAGTCCATTCAAAACAAACAAAAAAATCTTTATTTGAAAGATATTTTTTTAAGCTTCGCAAAATATTTACACTTTTTATAAAACGTCAACTCATTCATCCACGTTACTATGATTCCTGTCGTCAACACTGCACCTGTGCTGATCCTCTATGGTGAGAGCGCCCCCGTGTGGTCATCCATTTTCATTACACAGAGCTCAGAGGAGGAGGAGGCTCCACAGATGAATTAACACACATTTCAAGGGAATAGTATAAAAAGTTTTATTGACAAATGCAAAATATCAAAATTTAAACATGAAATCACCGTGGGCTCATCTGCAGATCACCCACAGGTTCTTAAAAACACACAAGTCGACGTTTCCTTCAGAAGATCAAGCACATTGGAATCGAATGGTTTACATGGGTATCAAAGGATGTAGTACGTCAAAATTCAAGCGGTGGATTCCAGGATGCACTACACAAAGAGAGATGCTTACAATTCACAAGAGATTTACAAATAGAAAATGGAGGGTCGTAATAAATATAATGCTTCTGACAGTGATTAACTCCAGAGTTGGATCCTCAAGGGTGGACAGCACCGCAGAGTTGGCTTTGTGTACGAGTTATTCAGGCACTGCTGGTCTGCTCAGTCTTCACACTGACAAAGACAAACAAAGAGTTAATCTCAGCTGGAGATTTGTTCTCGGTTTTACGGGGGAAAAGGGGCTCTACTTCATGTGGAATTTGTAGGAACAGTCAAAATTTAAATTGGCTAAAATTACATTTGAAATGCAAAAGCTAACGAGACCATAGCACTTTTTCTTTCACACCAAACACTTACAGACACGGACACAACTACACAGCAATCCTAATCATACACACATGATGTAAGAATATCTAAAGCTGTGGTCCAGGCCAAAGCAGAAAATGTCTGTCTGGGCTTCACACTTTTATAAACACAGACTGTAACCAATGAATTTGTAGCATTGCAGTCACGACTTAGAGGCAGTTTTGCACACAAGACTTTCGTGATGCCATTAAAATAGTCCTGTGTGAAAAACTTCAGCAGCAGTAGAACAGGTAGTGGGGGGCAAGCAATGCACCATGGGTGAGCACTACTCCACAACACCCACCACTCACTCAAGAGGACTCAAAGCTGTAGTTGCTTAAGAGGCTGCTACAAAGAACTCGTGTGCAAAAATTTCTAAAAACATGCTTTCATTTGTCATTGTAGGTTCCTGAATGTAGACTGGTGGGCTAAAATGAACTATTAAATTAAATCTGAATTAAATCTACGACATAATAAAGTGGGCAGGAAGTAAAGGCAGTCCAGGGCAGACAGTGAACGCAGCCCTAAACTCAGTTTAAAACAGCATTTAGTCACCATGAGCTGGACCTCAAGAGAAGGTGAGCAAATGGGGGAAAATACAGAAATACAACTAAAATATTTTTTGGACATCTGTCTTAAAAACTACTTGTTGGACAAAAAATTAATTAAATTAATAGAGAGATTTGTCACCTTTTTGAGTCTGTCTTCTCAGCACTGCTGTCCTTTGTTTTCTCTTCCTCTTTTATCTCTGGGATAGGACGGAGAACAAATAAGTAACAACCAAAAAAAAAAGAAACATTTCATCTGCTGTTGTAAAATTTGCTAAACATGTGTTTCTCCCTGTCCAGCTTGAGATCACTCACCGGTTTTCTTCTCCTCTCCTTCCTTCTTGTCTTCGTCGACTCTGGGCCTTTTGGCTCCCTTCTTGTGGTTGGCCACATTCCTCCTGCCGCCCTCCCCCTCGTCCTCGGAGTCAGAGAACTCCTCATCGCAGGCTATCCTCTTATCTGTGGCACGAACTGCAACCGTACGACAACACGCTCTGATTAACGGCATTACAGGTGCACATGTTGTTGGCACGGTTGTGTCATTCTTGTGGAAACAGTCAGTTTTTGGTGACCTAAACTTTTTTTTGTATCTTGAGCAGTTTAACACTGACCTTTGTACCATTCCAGGTTATTCACTGGACTTTGGCTGCTGATGCTTCAATAAAAACGGGAATAATGGAGGTGTTGTCTGACCAGTAGTGTATGTACTGTATGTATATGAATGGACAGAGCGTGCAGAGTGTCAGTATTTCAGGAGTATGAGATTTTTGACCTCAGTTCTGCCAAAAATGTATTGACAGTGTAAAACACCAAAAGGGCATTTCATAGATTTCGTCAATTATACTGTTGTTCTTTTTATTATTTCTGTCAATGGGTTAAAAAGTTCTGTATCTGTATCATTTTTTTTTCCGTATCATGAACACATTAACCCATTTTCACTCCATGTCATGAAAGGGATGTGAGGAAACGAAGGGCTGGAGTGCTTACTGGACAAGCGTTTGTCAGGATCCTCTGTGTCCTCGTCTACCGTGTCGTCGGGGACTGCATCCTCTGGGATGGCCTGCATCTGAACACCAGGGGCGTGAGGAAGCATCCGCAGGTTCTCAAACAGTCGCTGCCTGAACGGTCAGATACACAAAACCAAAGCATTCAGTGTAATCAGCTAATCCAGCTTTATTTACATGGACACAGGACACAATCTAAAACTAGACAAGGACATTTTTTGACAAAAAAAAGACCAATAACTAGAATTAAAACCATTCCTCAGTGTGATGGAGACCATTTACTGCGAATGAAAGACTCACAGGGTGAAAATACCAACCACGCTGTCACGCCTCATAATTATACCAAATACATTAAAAAATCTATGGAAATAAAATGACTCTACATACTTGATCTTGTCCATGTACTCCTGTGTGTTCTGGTTGGTCATGTTGGAGGGGCTGATGTGCAGCTTGAAGTCAGGCCCAAAGTACTCAAAGTAGTCATTGTAGGGCAGCTCTGCAACAGACACATCATTGAGAAAGATAAACACAGCAGAAGACGTGTACACTGCAGATAAAACAAAGTGTCAAACTATCAGTGGTCTGGAATCAAACAGAAGCGATAACACACCTGTTAATATGATTTACTGAGGCTTTATAACCTACACTGGTCCTGGTTGAGGGGAGGATGAATTGAAATGAGTGGGGAGTTCGGTTAATGTCCTGAAATTCCATTAAGAGGACCGCTGGCCCATTCGACAGCCTGTGATAACATCCCCTCTCTTTATGGTACTCACACTCAGTGGAACAGAGTCTGCTGACTCAGCTCGCTGTGAGCAAAGGTATCAGGCAAACTGTCCCTTCTCAGAGGTGAAGCCGTTTAACACTCTCTCACCACTGACCCCCCCCCAGATCCATCCAACACCCCAACACTCAACAGGCCAGGCTGAGGCTGGGTATCACACTCACATCTCACATTACCACCGCCAATACATGTATGAAAGCTCATTTCAAACACGAAAGAGTCAATTAAACCGTGAATGAAATCTACACATGCTTTGTACTTTTCTTATTAGAATGAGGTTGTGTGTTCAGTACAGTGTTTGTGCTGTAAAAAGATCTATCCAAACACCACAAGTCAGTTTGTTCCCAGTGGCTCTTTGGACTTTGACACTAACAGAATATCAATAATGCATAACAGTGTTTTAGTACTACACTTACATAATGTTGGGGGACGCACAAGAGCACCATGAACCCTGGATACTATACGTCCCATGAGGCAACTCAACAATGTCTTCCGTCGGAATCACCCTACCTGGTCAATGCTAATGTTCTGATTTCACTTTAAAGCCTCCAAACCCAAAGCTGAGATAGTCCAGAAAACATCATAAGGGTTGTTGTCTAGGACTTGACAAAGGTCCACTGGAGCCACAGACGCCATTCAACTTTTCACAGACTGAGTAGTATGTCCAGTGACTAGTAAACCCTGACAGAGAGAGTTCCCCCTTTAAAAAAAAATTTGCTCAATTTTCTGTTTCTCAGGATCAATCACCAAATTTGAACTATGCAATTTAATATGCAAATATGATGCACTGATTCTGATTAAAGCAGCAAGCAGTATATAAGCAGTAAATTAGCCCCAACTCGACCATCAACACTAAAATGCTTAATAATTCTAATCATAAACAATAACATAACACTCTGAGAGGAGGCTACTCTGTATGAGCTCTTTTACTTTCAACAATCTGAGTACATTTCCCTGAAAATAATTTGATACAGCGCATGCACCTGAAAGGACTGAGGCACCATCAAGGAATGATAATCTAAAAATGTCACACTCAGAATGTTACACACAGTCGTGCCTCACAGCTGCCCAGTGTATTAGCCCCTCAACAGCTCTACTGATGGAATTCAGCATGTGGTGCCGTGCTCCTACTGATGTTTTTAGACTCTAATCATGTGAAACACACCGAGAACAGAATTTTTATACTGTTTGGGAAACATCTACAGCCAGGGAAGGAAGTGAGGGAGGAAATTTTCACCCTTTTAAGGCTCACAAGGCAAAAAGGCTGTTCTGGCCTATCACTGCCTCGCCTAACTACACATGGTCAGAATTTCCATTTAAGCATCTTTCACATTCATTGACGTGGAATCAGGTACGAACCATCAGGGATGTCTGTGTCCAGAGCCACCGCTGTCTCGTAGGTCCAGCAGCGGGCCACGTTACGGATGGTGTAGCCTCCTCCGCCCAGCATGAGCAGCGGGAGGTTAAAGGACTTCATGTACTCCACACACTTGGCGTGCCCTGGAAGAAACAAGAAACACACTGATAAACAAAAGACCAAGTGATACAGTCACCTGTTGTTACACTACTCTCACACCAAAACAACAGGGATTTCATGTAAAAGTAAGCTGCCTCCGTACCGCGGATGGTGAGGTTAAAGCAGCCAAGTCGGTCTCCTGAGAGAGAGTCTGCACCACACTGAAGAACCACAGCACTGGGCTGGTACATCTCCATCACCTTGGCCATCACCTGCAGGCCACAGCAGAACAGTCACACTCAGGAAGCGTTGAAGGATAGAGTGCATCACACCTTAAATCCCTTCTCCTGAAATGTAGCTTTTACACGTGCAAAGATGTTTCATTTTTGTTTGATGCTGTGTATAGATTGGGTTTATCAGAGCCCTGTCCCCTGACCACAGCTTCCTGCTGCTGCTAGAAACTAAATGAAAGAGTGAAGTCTGCGGACTGTCAATTCTCCACAGAGCTGGGTGATAATTCTCTGTGGGTTTATCAATCCAACTGACCCATGCGTGTTGCTAACAGAAACTTGACCCACTGTTAAAGTAAAAATATTATTTAGTGCAGCTTAAAGTCTCATAACCTTTAAATAGTGTGAGGTATGACTTCCTTCTTGAAAATATCATTCATATCTGCAGTGGAATGTAAAAGGACGTCTTATCGTTTTCATGATTTAAATGTCTCACTCACAGGCTTGAAGATTTGCTCGTATGACTCATCGTCGATACCATCCCGCAGAGGGAAGTTGACAGCGTAATATTTGCCTTTTCCAGCTCCAATATCCTAAACACAGAGAAGACCAACAAAGTAGAACACAGAGGAAAAAAACACACATTACTAAATCATCTGAAAATCCATCACAGGTGTCAACAGCTTTCCAAATGGAAATGTTAAGCCATAACGTCCACTTCTACACTAACAATCCAATTTTAGTTTGCTGATTTCAAGTCAAGTTATGACCTATAACTAAGCAAGGATGAAGGCTGAGGTTCACCCTAAGGTCTCCGGTTCCAGGGAAGTACTCCCCGTATTTATGGAAGGACACAGTCATGACCCTGTCTGTGGTGTAGAAGGCCTCCTCCACTCCGTCCCCGTGGTGGATGTCTATATCGATATACAGCACCCTCTGGTGGTACCTGGGAGAGAGGGACAACACAGACAGCAGAGATGAGTGCGCACAATACATAGTATGATGAAGACTGTGCTTGTCAGACATGTGGATGGACATCATGTGAAATGCAAACGCCTTCTCGTGGTGTCGAGTTTTGTCAAGGTGCTGGTGAAACTCACTTGAGCAGTTCCAGGATGGCCAGAACGATGTCATTAACATAGCAGAACCCAGAGGCTTCAGACTTCTTGGCGTGGTGAAGTCCTCCTGCCCAGTTCACCGCAATGTCAGTCTGCTGTCGGTTCAGCTTCACTGAGCCAGCTGGACACAACAGAAAACACATCTGGTTTAACGACTCAATGTTTTGAATAAACATATATGACTGACACTTAATCGGCAATATGACAGATCTGACAGAGTATTTCCCAACAGGATTTAGAAACTGATTAAAGCTATTGTAGTATTGTTTTCTCAATCAGACTTTTACTACAGGTGTTGTGGTCTGACAGGAACATACAAGCTTAATTTAGCTTAATTGTTCTGTCTGTGAGGTTCTCACTAGATTGATTTTGACAGGACTTTGACTGGTAAAATATAATATGATGTACACCTATGCACTAATCTGAATCAATATCTTTAATATTTAATGCCAGATATTGTTCTGTCAGCAATGTTTTTATATGTTAGATAAATAAAGATCACCATTAATAATTTAGACATTTACAGGACTGGCCTGGGATTGTTTTGAAAATCTCTACTGAATCTTCTAAAAGATTCAGAGGTATAATTAAATCCTCTTAATGATAACACTGAGCTGCAGAGTCCACAGCAAGACAGGTAGTGAAGCATGCACACAAAAATGGTAAACAGTACAAGGGGGGTTACAAGAGGTTTCAAAACTGTATTGTTGTGTAACATCTTGGGTCATGAGTTTGAAATCCTCTCTGAGCAGAAGATGTAATGTAATAAGGCAGTGATGTGTCTGGTGGTTTCCTCCCACAGTCCACAGGCGTACAGCTCAGGAGGATTAGTGACTCTAAATTGGCCATTGAATAAAATGTGTATTTATATATGTGTTAGCCCTGAGAAACTCCCTCCTGTGAGGGTGTATCCTGCCTCTAACACACTGCATGCTGGAGTCCATCCCAGCAGAAACACTGGCTGATCCTGAACAGATATTTGGCAAATGCCTTTGAGAAGACAGTGGACAGACTGACATCACTCTTTAAAAACCATCCTCCCAGTAGCACAAACAATGACCCCTGTGTGTAGTTAACTGACATTAAGTTATATCATTATTAGGTAATAAAACCTGTGCAACCAATCAGTTATCTCCCAACTTACCAGCAGAGCCACCTGCAGAGAGTTGGCAGAACTCAAACAACCCATCGAACACAGGACAGTCCTCTCCAACATTGACTGCAAGACAAAATGATGTGACATCGTCAGAAATATGAGCACATCTCAAACTAAAAACCTTAAAGGGAGGTGTGTTTTAGGTGACATGGTGGATTCATCCACAGGATGTGTTGGAGGAGCAGACAGACAGGTAGAGCTGTTGCCACTGACGCTAAAATAAAAGCTCAGCTGAACAAAACCTAACTAAACTAACTTCATCTACATGGTGGGAAAAACATGAGCACAGAAAGTGACTGGTTGAGTCATTTAACGTTTTTCCCAGCTTGTAGAAACTTCCTATCTCCCAACGTTGCACCATACTGGTCTGATTAATTACCACAAAGCTAGCATGCAATGTGACAGCAGAATCAGACCAGCGCTGACACATCGTATGATGAATTTAGTAAACAGGTGATGGCATATGTTGGTGTCCACGGTGTAGTCGAACTCAAGGTTCATGTTTTCAAAGCCCTTCCACATTACTGGGTAGTTTTAGTTTTTGGAACTAACTCCTGCACAGCAGAACCATCAGAAACATTACTTTCACTTCCAAGTGTGTTCCTGCTGTGAGCTGAGGTAAGCTTAATATTTTAACACATCACAATATTAGTAGGACTGTGACATGACCATTTTTACCACACTGAGATTTCTACTGCTGTTATCGTTAACTAGAATATCCTATACCTCTATGTGGAATACAAGTTAAAATATTCTGTGACATCCCAAAGAAGTCATGAGCTGGAAACGGTGCTGAAACAATTTGTCACACACTGGCAAATTAATTTTTCCTACCATTGCAAACTGAATACATCTGACTGTATTTGACATAATGAATCAACTATGAAATAACCAACAAATGAATCTATAATTAAAAAGTTGCACGCCAACTGAGAACCCTGTATAAGCAGCCTACAAACTACTTACAGCGCTGCATCTGCTTGCTGAACTCAGACATGTTGTCTGGCCGTATGGACCGGAGGAACTTGATGTAGTCGTCACTGTGATACTTTGTCATCTCCTCAGCTGTGGCTTTGTGTGGTCTCTGAAACACAGAACAAAGCAGCTGGATGAAAACTACAGGTTCATATTTTATTTTAATTTTATTTATATTTAATATCTCACATTTTATTACAACACTACAGCTTACGATTAAGTTTATGGTTAGAGGCTTACATAGATTTCCATTTTCCTGTACAGTCCATAGTTCAGGAGCAGGTTGTGAGTCATCCGGATACGATGTGGTTTCATGGGATGCCCCTGTCCGTAGTAATAATTTCCGATATCACCTGCAAATGGAAACATAGGTTAAAGCCCACATTCACAAGCAGCAGTATGTGTATGTGTTATGTACAGTTTAATAAGAAGGGCTGACTGATACCGACACATGTGTCGGTATCAGTCAGATATATACACACACATACACATAAATATACACACATACATACATATATCTCAATCACAATATTGTTCGAACATCCCTCTAACTTAATATAACACTACTGATATTGTGTAAATATAAATCCCACTGATAATGAGCATGTCTGTAAACTCAAACTGGGCCATTACTGACATACACATGCTAAGGAAGCAGCCACAGAAGTAATGGAACCACATAAAAAGCAAACAGTCCAACATCCAAACCAACCATGTGTCACATACACAAATGTATAAATAATGCTACCGTTTTCGTTTTTCTTATATTCTTAACTGTCAACAAATCCCAAGGAAAGACAAAAACCAACAATGTGTTATTTGGTCTCTTAATAATGTCTGACTTCCCTATCCCACCTGTGGCACTCAGCCCCAATCCCCTGGTCCCTACTGAAGACATAATTCCTTAAAATTCGGTTGTTTTGGTTTTGCTGTACGTTGTTACACTGAGTTGCTATGTCTACAGGTAAATATTCATAAGTGAATGAAAATAACCAAGACCAGCAAAACCACAATTCATTTTGACTGTCTGCCTTATTACATAGTTTAAAAATTGAAACTGAGACAGAAACTGAATGTGTATGTTGTAGAACGGTGTAGTATGTTGTGTTGCATGTAAAATCAATGGAGAACTACATGTACACAAACAATTTCATTCAAAATCAGCTATCCTCCAAGTAGTGCGAGTTTGTACTGGCTCATCATCACACTGGCAAGTGGGTCAATATTAGTGTATATAAACAACTCTGTGTAAAAGCTAAAAAAACAGCAAGCCAGGCCACTGATGAAGTCCACTGAGCAACGTTAGACATCAATTAGGCCTGAGCGCATTGTGAGTGTAATAATTGCACATTTCGCTTTGTGGCTTTAAAAATGTAACTTTGACACGCTGGGTTTATAGTTTCTCTTCAATTTCATTTATTCATCCGGGTACACAGAAATAACACGGTGCACAAAGACCGGTCTGCGGTGGGAATTATACGGCTCAAACAATGATGATAATGAGTGTTTCGATTCCACTGTTAGCTCGTTATAGCTTAAAACAACCATTTTACCTGATCTTACGTTTATTATTACTCTCTCGCTCGGTCTGTGTAATGTGTTAAGTGCATATTTGGTTATGTCCTTGGTTTGTAAACCAGTTAACACTCATGCTGATACTAGTTAGCACCACGGAGGCCATTTAAGCGATGGTCATTAACGCGAGCTTGCTCGTTAGCTAACTTGCGTTAAACACCATTCATTCAACAGCAGCAGCTAAACCGAACAGCTAAGCGGCTAGCGCTAGCCTGCCAGATGCCTCAATTTAGGGCTTCCCATTCACACACAGCGGATGTCCCGTACCGTCATAGTAGTAGCAGACCTTCTTCTTTGTCCCACCCGCGGTCGTGTAAGCCATGTTTGGATCGGTTTTCCCCAAAAACAGTTGCTTTAAATTGGCTTTAGCAGATGTAAAACTGCATGGACGGCATCAACACAGGAGAATAGACGGCGAAGCGGAGCGCTGCTGAATGGGAGGCGCAACCACACCGGGGCAGGGCGGGCTGTTACGTTGGGAAGTGGCCCCGGGCCCCTGGCAGCGATTAAAAAAAAAAAAAAAAGATGGGACAAGTTAATACTGCTGCCCCAGGAGCTGACAGATAAACTGTAAACAGAATGACCTACTTCAAATTACCAAAATATGCTTGTAGTGATTTATGCAAAAATATAATTATTGCTACTTCAGCAAAAGGAAGGCATGAATCCACAGCACTTTGTTTACTGCTCTGACACAACACTAGATGTCAGCATCATCTTTGTTACATCATGGTCTGCTCCATAGCAAATACTATTTAAATCTGACCCTGAGGTGTCTGCTTACAACCAGGCATGTATGTTTTCTCATCTCATGTGCAAGGTACACTTTACACTGTACCTGCTATTCACTTGATCGTTGTAGAGAACTTCTGGGAGGTCAGAGAGAAAGGGTTCTGCTAATGGTCCTTGGGGCAGAGTCAGGACTGGATTAACCTGCTATGGGGGCACTAGGGTAAGAATAAGCCTTTGGGCAGTGTTTATTTATCCTGTTGCCTGAAGTACCCCTACAGGTACAGTGTGCACTGCAGACTACAAATGACAGTGTGTTAGGCTCAGAAACCAACTGGCACTTAGACACTGAAACTCCGACCTGTCTCAGTTTGCTGTGTGTCAATAGTTGTGTATTTTAAAACATTCAGCCTTTAACTGTCTCGCTGGGTACAAATAAAATTAATTTCATTTAATCAAATTACCACAAACAAGATATAAAACCTGGTGCCTTTACGGTCCCTCAGAGTCTGATGTCCTGGAGCAGTGGCCCACTTTTCAGTTTTTAATCCATCTTTAAGCAGATGCATCACCAGGATATGAACTAAAGCCTCCAGGTCAATGAGTAGTCTCATTGTTTCTTATAGCATCATGCTGCTACTTAATTCTTTTGTGGTAATTTCTCTAAAACGAGATTTAAACACATGGTAACAAGATATCCCTGTGGTAACTTTTCTGACACCTCCTGCTTAAAAGCCCCAAAGACAGAAAGATCACCCATCTTGTATCTGTAAAACAAAAGATAAAAACAAATCCCTCTGATTACATATACATGACAATTTACTGTGTTCAGACAGAATCATGATTTATCTGCAGATGTGATGCAGTTTACATCTTGGTTCAAGAAGAAACTTCTTGCTCTTTCCAAGACCTCTGAAATTCGAAGGCCTTGCTCTCTCAAATGTCTGTGTCTCGTGTGTAGCTGGAGTCAAGGCAAGTGATTAGCCTAGCTTAGCATAAAGACTGGAATCAGGGGACAACAGCTAGCCTGACTCTGTCCAAAGTTCAAAAGCTAGGCTAATCACCTCCAGCTACATTATTGACACACAGTCATGAGTGTTATCCAACGTCTCATCTATTTCCCAAAATGTTAAACTGTTCCTTTCAACAGCAAAAGATGAACAACAGTACACAATAAATCAGCTGACAAATGTCTACATGTTCTTTTAATTTAGACTTTTTTTTAACAACATACATGATACAGAATGAATATTTGCACAGAAACAGACAGGATTTTGCTGATCATCTTAGAATAAGCAGTTGGTTTGACAAGAATCATCAGAGGACAACTATTTTTTTTTTCACTATGGCTTTTTGCCAGGTTATTCTGCAAACTGATGAAAAAGCTGTAAGGGGAAGAAACAACATACTTACAATAAAACACAAGCTCAAGTCTGAAATGCCTTGAAGGCTTTGAGTCAAAACTTGAAACACGTGATTCTGTTCTGATGATCCTTTTCTGGATAATGCTGGGTTGAGAATTAGAGCTAATGGACTGATCACAGCATGAATTAAAAATAAAATGTGACGAAAAAGAATACAAAAACAACAACAGAGGACAACAAACTAATACAAGATCCTATAATGTTATAATGGCATCTTGATTGCACATGCAGTTTTGGTCAAATGAACAACATGATGGGGACCAAATGAACAACTTTGTGGTTGATGCGATGTAAATTTGTCGTCTTTTAAGGTTTTTTTTTTCCATGAAAAGCATCACACTTAAAGCTTATCTTAACAGCATGGATGTCAGATTTTGATAGTCTTTTAAAAAGCAACAAAAATAATCTCTTTAGATAATCACAGTTCAGTACTGGGCTTTTTTTTCTTCCTTCATGGGGAACATTGAGAGACAGGTGAATTAATTTGTAAGATCAAGTGCTTTGAACTGAATATTTTAGTCAAACCAGTCAAACTACTTTGTTTTATTTTCACACAGATAAAAACAAACTTACATCAAGTTCCTTTTTATATTTGGTCACACTGTCATTCTTGTATTAAATTCAGTAAAAGTGCTATTAATATCTTGAGATCTCGTAGACTGGCGTTTAAAAAAACAAAACAAAACACCGATCCACGGAATCTCAGTGGAATAGAGGAGTTTTCAATGCTTATCATGGCCAGTTGAATGTTCTACCAGTGATCTGGTAAAACTTCTGATTGAAGGGGTGAAAGAACTTCTGCAGTTTAGTTACCACTGACGGGTCCACCTCTGGATGGATGCGGCCCTTGCTGCCTGCCAGGCACTTGTTGAAGACAATGTTAAATCGCAGACAGTAAAATCCCCTGGTGGCATTGAAATACAGGTTATATTGGCTGATCCTTGAGGGTAGGTTGAGGAAGCGCTCCACGAGCTGCAGCTCCGGCAGTGGGTCAGTGATGAGGCGGTCCCCGTCCACAATGTGGAACTGCTCCACGGGAAAGTACTTCAGCCAGCGCTCCAGATGTTTGGTGTAGATGCTGGTCCGGACAGCTTTGTACTTTGTGTTCACCTCACAGGTATTAGCGTCGATGGCCAGCTTCTCAAACTTGTGGTAGGTCTTGTTTTTGCGCTCCTTGCCCTCCAGAACTTGCGTGTAGTCAGATACAGCTCTGGTCGTGGGCTCGCGGACGATGATCAGCAGCTTGATGGACGAGTTCATCTTGAAGATGCGTTCAGGGACCTCCTCTGTGATGAAGTAGGCAGGACTCTTCTCAATGGTGATCTGATGAGGGAAAGAGAAGGGCATTTTCCCTCTGTACCAGTCGATGCCGCGGGCATAGTTTTGGTCATTGTCAAAGAAGTGGATCTCCTGTGAAGCCTTAACCACTGCCGGATGCAGGTTGAGCATCTCCAGCAGAGCACGGGTGCCCCCCTTGCGCACCCCGATGATGATGGCCCGAGGCAGCTGCTGGACCAGGTTGTGCAGGCGGATTTGCTCTTTGGTGGCATTGCCCTTACGTAATTCATGGAGCAGGCCGCGCTTAAACTGCAGGGTGCGGAGAGGGATTTGCTCTGGCTCAGGGGGGGTCAGTCTGCTTTCAATGGGGCAAATAGGCTGTAGCCTGAAAGAGAACAAGCAAAAGAGAAATGAAAAAGACACTATCATCACTTATTTATTACAAGGTTTCTTAACTTTATATGCAAACAAATGTTTGTCTTGGTTAAAGTACTGCAGTGCAAGATTTTATTTAAGGTGAGGTTTTTTATGTTAAACACCCAGAAAGCACGACACACGTCTTTGCCTTGGAAATTATTTTATATAAAGTCTGAGTCTCTGGGTGGTGCTGTGCTCTTCACCCATTCAGCCACAATAGCTCTCATAATCCATACTGATAATTTCAAGACTTTTTTTTTCAGTTGTTTTAAGAAAATAAGACTTTTAGGATTAAATAATAGACAACTGGTAGGATGGAATTTTTTTTGCAGTGTATGAAGTTGAGGGGACCATGCAGGCTCAGTGACAAAGGTTCTTTTAAACTACAAAAAAACAGCCCATGAACCAACCAAAACCTATAAACAATATTTTTATATTATTTTTGGGGCAGCAGAACAAGCTAAAACACAACACTGCCATGTTATCACCATTTAAAGTATAGCAGATGTGTTATGTGCAGACAGTTGGCTATTTACACACCTAAAATGCTTCAGAGTTGTGTTTCAGACCACCCAGCTAATGTAAGACCAATAGTCAATACTCCAATGCTTTTGGTCTCCACCAACTCCTGAGATAAGTGTGTCTCTGCAGCTGTTAAATGCTCCACTATTTATATGCTACCTGGTGCACACGAGGAGCACACAGTGGGTTTAGAAGAGCTTTTGTTTTCTCAAATCCACTGGAAACAAGGTTGATGAGAGCAGAAGAACGAGCCAAAGCAGTAAAGTAAAGCAGCTTTAACATGGATATTTAAGCAACTATTAATATAAAAGTTTTGATTAATGCAGCTTTACCAAAAAGGATCAATAATAATTAAAACCAAAAACGTACCTTTGTAAAAGAAAATCATATACATCAAACACAACCTAAATAAGTCTGGTGAAATTTTTATACTAGAAAGCTGAAAATACAGCTCTGTATAAAATTAGGCCATGACTTTTCATAGTGTGGTTGTTTTTTCCATTCTTTCCAAACAAACTCCTGTTGCTGCTGCTCCCATGGGGAAATTCTTGCTCTGAGCTGGGTCTCTCAGGACCTTTTTTTCCTCATGTTATCTAAAGCACAAATTATTTCTCATTTGGGAGAACTGGCATAACCTAACCTCCATGGCACACTGCTGAGAGGAGGCACTGCACTGTAAAAAGAAAACCTTGTGAAGTGGAGGATTGCTTACACTGATTCCCTAATTCACTTAAACTGTGTTATATTATTCAGTAATATTGAGTGTGAATTAAAAACCCCTAATAACTACGTATATGTTTGTATTCATACAGAATGTGACAGTGGGGACTTACCTATCCAAGGTCCCAACCCTGGCCACGAGATAAAGAACACTTCCGATAGCGAGGCTGCCCAGAACGAAGAGCTTCTGTCTCAGCAATGCCTGCTGTTTGAATAGCATGGCCCTCCATCAAAATTCAGGACTGCGTCTTCAGCCTGCAGAGAGCAGAGCACATAAACCACTAATCACCAGGAGGAAGAGAGACAGCCTAATGTTTATTAACACACACTCAATCAAGTCTTACAAGTGATTAAGCCGCACTCACACACGCCTGAAAAGTGCTGCTGTGCCATTACAGAAAATGCTCACCCACCAACTGCCACTTTGTTACTATTTATTTATTTATTTATTTCTGACAACTCAGACTTGATCCAATGCACAGGGCCCAGCTCCGAGACAGGAATGTGTAATATGTCATTTTCTACATATTTTCTTCTCCTTTTCTTTTCCTTCCTTTTTTTTTATTTCTGTTTTCTCTCTACCTCTCCAACTCTTCACCATTTCTCCCCTTTTTCATGTCACTTTTTAAAAACTGGATTTAATTTATATATTCAGTGTTTTTCTTTTTCACATTTTGTGCCCCTTGCCTCTGCCACCGCTGGGCAGGACGGGGGGACCCTGTGGACAACCCTCCCAGAGACCATGAAGGACCAAACCTGTCAAACCCCTCTAAATGACCAACCCCCCAACCTCCTCATGACATCTTGTCTTTCTTGCCCACCAACACACACACACACACACACACACACACACACACACACACACACACACACACACACACACACACACACACACACTCACCATCTCCTCATCTCATTTATCTGTATGTTGTGATGTTTGCAACTTTAGTCCAACTGTGTATGTTCAAGCTGGAGGTTTTAGTTTTTGCTAATGATGCACTAATCAATATTTGTTAATGGGTGGATCAAATGACCATGTGCCCTCTGAAAGGTGCAGCTAAACTGTTTTGGTTTTATAACCTGAAACTTTACTGCCTGGTTCATCACTCACATAAACCTTGTTTCCTGTTTTCAAAAGAAAGACCACTACACAACATCATTATTCTTTTAAAGACTGACAAATGAATGTCGAACATTAAACCCCCTTTTATCCATGTTTTGGTCTTAAAGGAAGTGTGCAGATGGTCCCATTATGTTAATGTTTATTGTTCTTTTGACCTTCAAAGAAAACGCAGGAATGAATCTCTGTCTCCATCAGAGGGCACTGCATCCTTTCACACAGATGGAGCACAGAAATGTTTGTCTCACTCTAATTAAAGAAAAGACTGTTTTTGTGCTGATCGATACCTGCATCTGCAAGCTTACCACAGTGTAACTGGGTAAATCACATTATGGAATAACGGATCTATACAGAAGTCATAGCACTATTACAAAAGGGCCAACTGCACTCTAATCCAGCCTTTAAAACTGCCTCCCATTACCAATAGAGAAGATCCTCCAGAGCATCTCATAAACAAGTAGAGAGAGGTTTTGACCCCTGTGTGACTGGAAAACATTTTACTCATATTGCCTTGTGGTGACTTCTGAAGGGAGACCAGCAGACCAACGGCAATTTCATCAGCCTGACAAAGCCGAAGAATAACACCAGTTAGCCAGGGGCCAGCCCTGGGTTTGTGGAGTCCCATTTGGAAAAAAAATGTTTTTCATTACATCTTGTATCTCTGAAACAAGCAGGAGCAATAAATTCAATTGTTTCCAGTGGAAATAAAGTCTGTTCAGTATTTTTTTTTTTTTTTGTTAGCTGCAAGACACACCATTCTGATAGTAAAGTAATCCACCTTTGTTCACAGTGTCATTTATTTCAAGAAAATCATATTATATTATCCAGGAGGTTTTTTTTTTTTTTTTTTACTTTTAAGATTTAAAGTGAGACTGTAACTGGACCAGTGTTTTTATTACATTTAAAATGTTTAATTTCCAGATAATGAAAGCTTGCACCCTTGATTAATTCAATACACTCTATGACCAGTAAGCCATATTTAGCTTTCAAAGATAGATAGCTATCACTGTACAGCTGCCATTTCTGTGTCAGTTTGCTGACTTTAAGACTCTCATTAAGATTCTCAATTCAGATGGAAGAGATGAGGAAGACTTCCATTAACATGACCTGATAACATTATATAACTTTATATTATAGTTTAGTTTAATTACCTTGAATGACAGCCTTTGGCAGGCTCATATTTGCATACGTATTAATGGCTGCTGTTGGATGATTTTTGTAAAAGTGGCTCTCTGACTTTTGCCTACACTAGCTACCTGCATTAATCACATTAGCTACACGAGTTAGCTACATTTGCTACGTGGGTTAGCTACATAAGCTACATTACGTACATGAGCTGCTTATGGAAACTCATCTCTAGAAGCGTCTCCACCTGCTTGTGTGTGTGGCTTAAGTCAGAGCAGGCGAACATACTCTAAGCCATACCTTATACTTTGCTCATATATACGTTTAGCTTATGAGAAGTGATTTAAAAAAAAGACATGACATGAAACTGTAGTGAAACTGAAAACCATGCTTAATAGCACCGAAGCACGTCTCTAACTGGTTCAGCAAACGGTGCAGTCTCTTAAAGCCACAGTACTGTTCAGCTAAAGTTACACAGTCTTGTTTTAAAGACTAAACAGTCAAACTCAATAAAATGGAAATTATTCTAGAGTGCATGGACAGAGTTTTCAGAGTCTTTGACCTGCAGAGACTCATAGCAGCTCTCAGTAGATACTACTCTGTTGTACTAATGAACAGAGAGTATTGCTTTCTGCACATTCTTCATGACTTATTTATCACACATAGAAATGAATTCTTTGCCCTGTCAAGAAACTGCAACCAGAACAGCTGTGTCAGTCCATGAGCACAAGAGGGCTCTCGCACAGAATTATCAATTATGGAGCAGTTTACTTTCATAAGCTATGCACTATAAAGCCAGTGTGCTTTGGTGTGTGCATATTAGATTCTACCAAACAATTAGAGATAAAAATATACACTACTTTAGAGAAAACTAAAATCCACTTTCCCTTTTGAGCGCTGATATAAATTCTGCATTGATGGATAGTTCTAACATACTATGCAGGTAAAATGTCTCATGCTCCTTTCTTGTGAAATGACATCTATGGTCCTTCCAGGTAAGATCGCTCCTGAAAGGTAAGTGTACAAATGATTTATCTTGTCTGTAAAGCAGATTTTCATATGGTGTGACCTAAATAAATCCTTCTGTTTTCTCCCTGTGGGGCTTCAAAACAGTGGACTGTTTTGATCGAATAACCAGGGGGGAGCGGCATCGCCAGAAGAGTCTTTCTTACAAATGCTAGACATGATGCAGTGAGCACAGAAATACTCAGCAAGGGAAATAAAATATGTCTGCAGATGCTTTGGATTGAAGTGCACTGTCAGTGATAATCTTGGGGGGTATCCTCCCTGCAGTAGATGGGCACAGGGTGTCTGATCTGAAAAGTCAAATGGCACTTGAAAAGTTTTTCACTGTGTGGATAACTCTTTTCTGCAGGGGGGAGCTGACATAAATGCAGGAGATTTGCAGGAGAGCTATGATGGAGCTTAGTTTATCGTTTAAAGGTGCAATAAAACATCTGTAAACGCACTATATAAAAAACACTACGCACTATATACTGTTTGCTCAGCAAACAGTATATAGTGCGTAGTGTTTTTCTATATGACAAGAAGAAACTGACTAGTAACTAATCTCTAAAGCAGAAGAAAGAAAAAAAGGCTGCAATGAACACAAAGTGTTGCATGGAACAAGCACCAGTCCGAAGATCTGGTTATTCTCAGGCTAAAAATGTCAAGTTTGGCCTGAGTTATATGAGATGTTTAATTGTGCTCAGACCTATCAAGTCAATTCAGTGCCATTTTCTGCACTTCACATAACTCAGTGAGGCTTGGCTGTTACTTTCTCCCCAAACGGTGGGCTGTTATGGAGAGAAATTAGACTCTGAATGGTCACAAATGTGTCTCACATGATGCACCAATGGAAAATAAGCTTTACTAATGTGTACAACACTTTGTGAGTAATTCTGGGTACTCACAAAACACATGCTCCAATCTAAACACAAATACCAAACAATCTGAACACATATAAAACAATCTTTTTTTTTTTTGTCTTGTCTCATAATGAGGTCAATTTCGTTATTGCATAGTTTTGGAAAGTTCAAAACAGAAGCAGTTCAAGAACTGGTCAACAGCGGTTGGCTGCTTCCACAAAGCTTGGTGCAGCTCGGGTCAATGTTCAACATATATGAGCTTTCGGACCACGCTCAGACGTCTGCACACAGCTGTCGTAACACAACACATTTGCAGTTTTGCATGTATGGTGAGCTTCAGTACCTCTTCTGAGACTCCGCCTACGCTTTCCTCGAGTCAGACTCAGGTCTGTTAAAACTGAGGTTTTTCAGAAAGATGGAGGGGACTGACTCAGCTCACTGATCACTATTCCTCTCTTCAACAGATGTGGTGAGTATCATTTCATCATGAGCGATACACATAATGGACAAAATTATGACAATAAGATCCAGATTGAAAAAAAATGCAGAATTTTCCTTTAAGTGTTTGAATAGCTGGTATTTCTGGGGGGACAGTGCGTTCAGCTGACTGTTCCATCTTTTATTTGCGGAGAGAGCCGGGGAGTGACTATAAATGGCAGTCACCTTACGAGTGTTATCCTCTGACAGAACTGGTGCACACTGCAGGGCCGATCAAAGATGAAGTTATTCAGCCATCAAAGGCATTTACAAAACAAAAAAACAAACCACAACATTTGGCTCTTTGTTGGTGGAAGTAAATTCTCCGAAGGTTGATGGAGAGGGACGGCAGTGGCGATGCGCTGTAGCTGTTAATGCTGGAGTTAAGTCGGCTGAGGACATTGTGGAGGGAGGAGAGAGAGAGAAGGGGAAACAGAGAGAGGGCAGAACATTGATGAATAATTCACCACGATGTGCTTTATTATTGTTATTGACACACAAGGGAATGATTCTGCTGTGCGGCTCAGAGCTCCACCCTTTGCCGACCTCCACTCCACTCCTCTAAAACCCGGCGTCCATTTTGTGATATTACACCTCCATTATTTATCACCCCTCGCTACAGATCCCTTTGTCTCCCACTTTACTCCGCCATCATCTTACCTGCTGACATTGTGTATTTAATGAGAAACACTGAGTTAAGAAACACAAACAGGCACATGCTCATCTCCTACACCTCGGCCTGTATACGTTACTTTTTGTGATATAATTATCAATTACAACAACTCGCACAACTCTCCTGCAAATGTGCCACCATTTATTTCCAAACCCTTTTCACATATCAGCAGGTGAGCTTGTGCTGGATTTGTACTTCTTCACTAAATGACATGGCTGATCAAGGAAACAACTTCAGATTAACACAAACTCATACTGTGAGTTTCCACCCTGGCATGATTCAAGTCTTTTCTTCTCTTAGATTTCACCTTAATGAACATCTGAACATGTCTGGAGAATCGTTTATTGGGGATGACTCATGTGACATGTTTAATTCTGATGGACTTTGCAGTGTGTCTCTCATCCTTGGAGTAAATTACCAACTTGCACAGCATCAGCAACAGTGCACTCAGATATATCAACCCGTAAGGAGGAGAATGTTCCAGTGCAATTTCTCATTAAACAGACAATTATCCAAAAAATAACTGATCATCTCTCTGAGTTTGTAGGTTCGACGTCTCTAAGAGTCATGGAGCTCGATTGTGAACCCAGAAGTGGCCAATTACTTAATCTTAACACCGAGTCTGGGAGTGTCTCTCATATGGCTCCGGCAGACAGCAGAGAAATACAACTTGGGGAGTAAATGCTGGACTCAGAAAGTAATATCTGGCTTTACTCCTGTGACCTTCAAACACCAAATAAGCCAGCAGCCATAAACTTTGAGCTGGGACACAAACACGGTTTTTACTGGTTTATCTTAAAGGCTCCATGTGAGTGTGAAGTTACTCCCATTTTAACACCTACACGCAGGCAACCTACAGTGCAAAGACAAACACAAGAGAGACACTCCTGAGAGAGGCTCTGATGAATGACAAGATATGGCCTTTTAAGAGGTGTGAGAACATACACCTGAGTACATATCACTTAGAACATTAAGCTGTCATCGTACTACGGTTTTGAACATGTGTCAAAAGGGGGATAAAAACATTCCCAGAATAGACCAGAGCTGTGAACAGAACTGCACTTGAAACAGCATCATGTGCTGTAATTACACAAAACAGGAATGATTTCCAGTGACAGGTGCATAAGGATGATGAAAGGGGTTTGTAAGGAAACAGAAACAGATCCTTTAAACATTAAAAAACAAATCTAATCTTTTCACCCAATTTAGACCTGGTATAAACAGGCTGCCTGGACTGGGACCACACCTGGAGGTGGTCTGGCTTGCACTGTGATCTGATCTCAGCCAGGTGTGGCTGCATTATTAAAGCTGCACTGATTCAGATTTTTATATTAATTATTTTTATATTAAATCAAATTACTAAATAATACTGTAATGAAAAAAGTCATTGTAGTGAAACTGTGCAGCAGCCCTTCAGCTTACAGAGCCTTTAAGACTCTTTTAGCTCATTGTTTTGGTTTTACCATCTGTAACTTCACTGTTTAGTTCAAATGAAATGCTGTTATCAGCATCGTTTCCTCAGTAACTGGTGTAGACCAAAACAGGGGGACTTAGCACATTAGCACATAACTCTTCACCCAATATGATACATGCTTCTAATTTTACACTCAAAACCTCATATACCTCATATATGTCACATATACTGTAGCATGATAAGTGAAAATGAATTTAGCCTATCACGTAATGTATCGTTACAATGGTCATTTCCCCTGAGGTTCCACAAACAGCAACGAGAAAGAAATTTTCCAAAAAGGAAAAAATTCCTAAACAGTAAAATAACAAAGTCAATGCTGAAGTTATATTAGGGTGATATAAGTGATGGCCAGTTTACTTTTTATGTTCTACATCACAAGTTTGTGTTTTTTTAATAGTAAAACGAGTATTTTACTGAAATACTCATCTGAACATCTGAACTTGGTTTTTAAAGGTGTTTAGAATCTGTGTGCTTCATGTCACATCTTTGCCGTGACATGAAGGCCTGTTTTTAGTTTTTAGTTTTACAGTTAAGTGCGTTTGTTAGCAGAGGGCATGTGTTACGACGAAAAAGGAGGTGCTGGAGGTGTGTGTGTGTGCGTGGGTGTGTGTGTGTGTGTATGTGTGCGCGTGCCTGTGTGTTTATGTGTGTGTGATAGGAGGGACTCTCTGTGCTCTCCACCTCTTGGGGAATCCTGAATCACATCAGGTACAAACACCTGCTAGCAGAGGGGTCTCCAGAGCAGCTGTGTGTCTCTCTAACAGCTGGTGAACCACCACCCGGCCCCAACCCCCCCCCATCATATAAGACACTGTGTCCTCACAACCAACCAGCTCCAGCTTCTTCTCTGTTTCCTACAGCTATGCTCCCTACAGACAGAACGAACAGACAGGCGGTGTTGCAGGGGCCTCTGAGCGCCACCTGTCGTGTCTTTCCCTCGATTCCCAGAACTCCCTGCAGCATCATCTGATTTTCTTCTATTACCCTGACATGCTGTCCCCCCGCATTGGGCACTGCAGCCTCTCCTCACCATGTACCACGTAAGACACCAGAAGCTACAAGAATAGGCATCTTTCCAAACACTGTGGTCTAGACACTGCTGTTCTGATCGAGCTGGTGAGGAACTGTGAGCTCTCACACGGGAAATTCTACCACCTACACAGAAAAGCAAAATGATCCAAGCTGTGCTTGTCTTTTTTTCTCTGCAGAAAGAGGCTTCACCCTGTTACAGGAAGTGTTATTTACACGTGTCTCTGACATTTATTCATTTTGTTATTCTGAGTGTTGAAATAAAAATGCTATGATATTTTCAATGGATCAGAACATCAGAACTCAGCTTGTTCCTTGTTCCTTTGGTTGGTCAGTCAGGGTCACAGCAGTCACACAGATACTCATTTGATCAACTGTTAAGTGAACATACATTGATTTTCTATGGATCAGTGTGAACCTGGAAAACACAGTCAATGTTTTGACCCTGTTTGTTGGCTAAGTAAATTTGGCAACCTCATCCATCAACCATGGACGGTCAGACTGTTGATCTGCCTTGTTTTGCTATTGATTCCACTGAAGCTGAATATGATGATTATCATTATTGTAAATTGGGCTGTAACAGAGCTCCAGCACCTTAATTTGTAAATGAATAAATCTGATTGGCAGTGTAATAAATGATAATGTCAGGCAGTGGTGTACGGTCACACAGGGACAAGTCCCAGTCATCAGTGGGTCGGTGGACTGTCCATAAATTCATAGTTTTTACTGTCCCTGTGTCTGTCTTCACCTGTCCCTTACAGTTCACACAACAGAAAAACATGCTGGCTGTTTTTTTCCTTCGTTCACATAGATGTAAGAGTAATAAAACCAGATTCTATCAGCAAATTATAACCGACCCACACACACACACACGGACACACCAGGGGTAAACAAATACCATCAGTCCTTTAAAGGCTGAAGCACGGACATCCTGTCCACACAGGAAAAACCTTGTCATCTCATTTCATAGCTGGACTAGCAGAGGCCCTGGGGGAGAGCAGAGGGATGGAGGTGGCAGGCAGAGGTTAAAGCTGAGTAATGTGTAAGTGAGGAGCCTCTGAGTCATGAAAACACTGCGGGGACTGCTGAGATATCTCACTGCTGAGTGGCGAGCGAGCTCACACCGTTCACCTCCCCGTTCGTCAGCTCAGCCTCTGATCAGCTCCTCTTTCGCTGGCTTGAAACGCGGCAACCTTGGGCCATCCTTGCCAGGGCATAGCTTCAATCAAAGATTCAGCCCTGGATGTTTTATGTGTACGCCCTTTGAAAACCGTATCAAATAAGCCAATGCGCGCCCATCCGCCGCGCTCAACTGTAAGTGACACTGACGCAGATAGGAGGTTAGCAGGGGTTTGATAGTCTGTGTGAATGTCCTGAGGATTTCTCAAGACAGGGGGGGAGACCAGGGGTGGCTCCGGAGTGTAGCGGGGCAGCCCTGCAGTGGAAGATGACATATGCATGCAGCTAATTAACCACGCAGCGCTTATGCAAAAACCTTTTATCTGTTTCCAGCCATCAAGCACCTCGTGATTCCCTCTGACAGGCCCTCTGCTCTGCTTTGCATAAAGACGACAGCTTGGGTGTTTAAAATTTCATCCAACCTCCCTCAGCAGAGGCCTATCACTGCCCAGGATCATTTCTCCATTAGGCTGCTGGCAAGTAGCACAGCTCAGCAGGACTCAGCCATCATCTGTGTTTCATTAACCCTTTGTCAGACACTTTGCTTTCTCAATTTTACTCATTAGACGCAAATTAGCGTCACAACTCTGTTTGAGTCATTACGCATTGGAAGTCATGAGATATGTTAACCAGAGGGAGCATGTTGGTCTCCAGTGATCTCAAGACAAACCACCTGTTTGCCCAGCGGCTGTTTGGACTCCTGCGTTACTCTCAGACAACACTGGAGTATTACTTTATTGTTGCCAATGAGGAGCTACAGATGTGAAGCACACAAAATCCAAAGTAGCACTCTCATGTTGTGGCGTGATGAGAAGTTAACTTTATTCCAGTCCAGGAACAGTAATTTTAAAAGATAACACACACACACACACACACACACACACACACACACACACACACACACACACACACACACACACATTATTGTTTTCCTGTGGTTGATTTTGTTATTCTGGTCTTTTCAAACATGAATAAATTCTCCCTAAGGTTGTTTTATCCGGTTGGTTCAGAAAACACAAGCCTGAACTGCTAAAGAAAATAAACCGCTGAACCCGTTCCACACGTCCGTGCTGTGAACACTAATCAGTGAATTCCAAATATCTTTATTCTGATCACAAGTTCTGCTCTCAGGATACTGATCCTATTCAACACATCTCTGAGGCAGCTGTCACATTTGGATCTAATACTCATTGTTGTCCTGATCTGATGGCTATAGCTTCATTGCAGTTAATGATGTTGATACTGTGATTAACATTAGCTAAATGCGAGCTCCATCACAGTCTTCAAGTCACGTCATCGGCTCATGTCAGTCACAGATTGATTTGTCTGATCACCATTCCTTTGAACTGCATTTACATTCAGCTGACACTGACCCAGAGGAAGGTACAGTGAACAGGAAGCAGTATAGTATAGTAACAAGGACGCCGTGAAAGGACATGCAGCCGCTGATAGATAAGTTGTCAAATCAAATCACTTATGAACCTGTGTCTGTGATATTAGGTCAGTTATGGCAAACGATTGCTAGGAATGTGTTGCAGTGAGACAGTGCTCCCATCACACTGCATGTGTGAAAAGGCATTCATTTCATTTTCTGTAGTACACACAGCTGCTTTGTTGTGTAGACGCTGCACACCTTCATGTTTTGGGCTTGCAAATATATCATTTACACACAATGGCAACATATAATCAGTCTGACTTATAAAAGCTAAATGGTAAAGCTCCTTAAAGTGGCTCTTACTGGATCACTACACCTTTGGAGGCTGGTGGATTCCAATCCAGAACTTTCTGGCTGACATGTGATGCCAACTGGATCCATCTATAATTAACCTCATCTGTGTCTGCTGATCATGAAATTGCACATGCTGAAGAATGGCAGCTTGCCTGAAAGCGTCCATGTGTCAGTTTTAAAGTCCCTTTGGACTTCTGTCCTGTCTTAGTCTTTCTTTTGCATTATTTACCACCTGATGTATCCAGCTCTCAGTTTCCATGGCATTATTGTGAGAAGAACATTTGATATCTTATTTTTATTTATGTATTATAATTCATAATTTTACTTATTATAATTTTGATAGTTGACAGTTTCCATGTCGTAGATGCTGCTGATACATTTTGATCAGTTCTCACAAAGTGCTGAGGTTTGATACCCAGCTTAAAGGAATGTACATATGTACCATATTAATGTAACAGAAAAAATCTAAGGAAAGCCTCAGGTTCCCACTATGGGAGACGTCTTTTCAAAGTTAGTGCGGAGGCTCTGACGCAGTGCTGTGTGGACAGAGTAGCACCTGCCTGCATGTGGATGAACATTTCTGATTTGGGGATGAGGATCCTTATTACTAACATCCTCCTCTCTGCCCTCTGGAAGAACTGACACCAAGTGTTTCCACACAGGATGGGGTAAATCTGGATGCAGACTTTCATACACACACACACACACCTGGAGGAAAGTGTGTGTGTGTGTGTGTACACTCCGCATCAATGAGTAGAAAATTCATCACATCGTGGCACTTGAATGTATAAATAGCCCTAAACACACCACAAGGGTGCTAGGAAGCACGGGCAACAATACCAAGGGACACAAACAACATTGTCCTGCTGAGAGGAAGCAGTTTATCTGTCCACAAAGATGTCCCTGAAAGACGAGGTGACTCTAGAAGTGTACTTTAAAGCTAAAATAGTTTAAATAAGAGGTGAAATGTAAAGGTTTAAAAAAAAACACACACAGTGAGGCATTTTAAAGACTCTACAGGACCCAGCTTCAGTGCTGTAAAAGTAGAGAAAGCAGCAATGAGCTGCCCATCATCTGCTCAGGAAGCCAGTCAACTGTTGCCAGTCAGGGCAGGAAGCTGTGCTTGGTTAGGCAGACTCCTCTTCACACGTCCATTTCACTGTGTCTCCCTCCAAAGCCTGAGCCCGGAATCACTGAAGTATGAACTGACATGTCCGCAGAGACAGTCAGTCCACAGCAAAGAAAACACAAAATAACACGGTGCAGGAAAGTTTGATTACATATGTGTCAAAACAGGACTGATTAACTAATGGAGGATTTAAAAAAAAAATAAAAATCATCTTTTTGTCCACATGAACCACCAAATGCACCAAATAGAAAGATCTAAATTTACTCTGAAATGGGTGGAGACGAAAACAGAAGAAGTGTAAATCCTTGAATGCAGCTTTAAGAAGTCTGTCATCTGTATGGCTGCATGAAGTCATGGCGTCTACTTCCTCATTCTGCCTTCCAAACCCTGAAAAAGTCCTGGATTATTAATTAAAAAATGTAAACCTGGGTGTCATACATAATTCCTGAGCAGGAAATTAAAAATGACACATTCTGCGTTCAGCAAAAGCTGCAGAGCCTGGAGCACGCAGTTTACTACATGCTTCAAATACCGATTCTCTATTAATAATGCATTCAAATATAGATACGCCTGTGCTTTGCTTTTCTTGGAATGTCACTCAAGCTGTAATGAAATATTAATTCATCCTGGCTGTTTGTGCAACTACCCTGGGACCCAGGCTTACGCATTGTCTGTATTGTGTCTACCTGACCCTGGAACAGTTTTGAAAAGAGTTAGGATAAATTCATATGTACAAACATATGAGTACTGTGTTTTTATGTCTTTGTGAGTAGGTTGTACTTCCTCTAATTTAGAATTATATTAAAAACTTTAGCATCAGAGAGCTCATTTATTAGTAGGGGGTAATAAATCACAGACATTGCCTCTGCCCTCCTGTGCTCTGATCCCTAGTTAGTTTGGACATGCGGTGTAGGTCCCCTCTCTTAATTATAATTTCTTATGAGAAAGCATTTATTTAAGTGACAATGAGGGGAAAAAAGCCTCAGAGAAAGACACCACAGATGATAATGCACCTTTTCAAAAAGACAATTAAAGCTGTGGTGGTGGAGGCAACATGGTGTCACATTTAAAGATGTCAAGAAGTTCACAAATTTGCAGTGGCTACCTACACACATACACTCCTACTGTAATTAGTGCAAATAACCTTTGTACTCTGCAAAGCATTCTTGTTGCCCTTTAAATAAACACTACATGAGATTATAAAGTGGGAGATGGAGGGGATTTCCATTAAAACGCTGCAGATCTGACACAGCCAGACACCGGAGGCCTCATTTGAGCACAGAGAGGTCTGGAGTCTCGGAGGAAACAAAGCTAAGCCCTGTTATTAATGGGCTCGGTCTGACTCGGACACATTTGCCATTTCTGTAATGTCACAGAGCAGTGAAGGAGGACGTAATAAAACGCAGGGCCCTGGAAGCTCCGCTTATTACAATTAATAATTCATCTGACTGCATTAACAAGGCGAAATCCACAGTTTCACATGGTGGTGGTGGTGGTGGGGGGGGTTACCACCATCAGAGCAGGGGGACTCAGAATCCAAATGCCTTGTTACAGTCAATGAAGGCTGCAGCAAGTACACAGGCCATGAATCATAGATGGGATGTGTTTATGGACACAGAGCCCACCAAACATGGATTAGCTACATTTAAGCTGTTTTTCGTCTCCAAACTATCAATTCTAATACACAAACTGGAGGCAGTAACAGATGCTTCACACTGTCTAAAACTACACAAAACAACACATCACGCCTAAAATCTCATTTTTCTTACTTTTGCCAGTGATCTGATGCAGAGGCTTCGCTCCGACTGAAGGGAAAATCTGGACAGCAGCAAACTAAAGCAGTAATGTAGACTTAGACTGTAGAGTCTATTTATTTGTCCCATTTGTTTGTATTTTAAAGGAAGCATATTCATACACCCACCTGTTCCATTAATGAACATCATTAATGAGTATACAAAGATATTATGTATGTATTTTTTTCTGTCTGCTTGCTCTGACCTCCTGTCTGTTAACTGCTCTTTTGCCTTTTTCACCTGGTTCTCCTGCCTGTTGTTGACCGCTGACCGCTCCCTGACTTTGCTTCCCCGTGTTCATCCTTGCCTGCTTTACTCTGCCGAGCCTGAATAAAGGTGAACTCTACTGAACTTTCATCTGTGTCTTTTACTTTTACTTAAGAAGGATTTTGAATTTGACCACATAATTACATTCAGGGTAAACAGAGTCTCACACAGCATCAGGAACAGAAGAGCCGGGCGATGTCGTGTCCAGCTGTCTATAGTCTTGATATCAGCATCAAGTGCTGTGAAGTGACGTCATGCACAGACAGAGATTTGATCCCAGCAGCCAGTCTGAGACACCACATCTTAAAACAGAATGAAAGTGGCTTTAATCTGATTTGCAAAAGAGCTCTTTAACTTCCCAAAGCTGTTTCACGAAGCATCAAACAACTTAAAATGAGGAAAAACTGGACTGAACTTCTTATTCCTCAGAAAAAATGCCTTTTAAAGATTCATGATCGATTTCCTAGTTAAAACATTTGCATAGAGCACATTTATAAAACATGCTCTGGGTGTTGTGCTGCTGGAGAAGGATGCCAGTGACATTAGTAGCCCACTATGACAGATTGCAGTGAACCAGCTCTGGTCTTCTTACAGCACATGATCCTAGAAACAGGCTGAGTCAGAGCACCATATGATGCAACGCAAGAAGTGCAAAGATATTTCTCCTTGGCCCTGGAAATGTGTGACTATAGGGATTACACTCAGCATGACCGATACAAAGACGGCATGAAGACTTAGTGTTCCTATTTTCCGTAGGAATCGTGCCATCAGCGTGATACAGGCTGAAATCAGATAGCCAGAAAAATTAATGTTGCTGAAAAATAATGATGGTGGGGCTATAATGTGTCCCCATTGCCCAGCAGGTGTTTCAGTAATGCGGCAGTTACCCTTCATGTAGCATACAAACAGCTCGAGGTGAGGCTGATGTCATTTCACATTTTACTCTCCTTCAAGTCATCATCCTGTGAGTACATCTTAAGCTGTGACAATGTCATTATGCCAAAGCACTGAAGTCAGGTAGCCTGTGTGTGAAGTGTAGTGGTTTATGTGTCTGTTTTGTTCTCCCGTGTAGCCTGATGGCAGCAGTTTGTCATGGATACAGGGAAGGTGACCGTGCAGCGTTCCTCTCATGACTTACGCGTTGCTCCCGTCTTTTAATATCAACTTCAGTTACGGCCTAATACCAGCAGCTCGTCTGAACTGCCCAGCAGCGATATGTTACAATAAATAAAGACCAAAAAAACCCCACACGTGCACACAAAGCCTGGGGCAAACTGAGGCATTTGCTTGTAAAAGCAAACATGAATAAATCATTTGAAAGACATAACTAGAAATATTAGACTAGTCTACATGGGTGACACTGGTAAATATATCTAATTTACCCCCTGTTTGAAAATACCAGAAATATGTGTGTAGAAATGTGTGTATGTGTCTTTCTCTAAGCTGTGTTTTGTTTTTTTCCTTTTTCTGATGAAGTTGATGAAAAGGGAAGATGGTAGACTGGTTTTTGAGTGGAGCTCTGCCTACAAATTAAAATATATAATTATAATACAATTTTAGCAACAACATATTATGATACCATGATCATTTACAAAGCAGTGAAGCGGGCTGTGCTATTTCAGATGCCCATGAATCCAAAAAGTCTGACAGAAAAACATGGCTGGACTGCTTTCTGCGTAGACTCGCTGCCCTGCAGCTGCAAAAAAAAAAAAAAAAAACTCTGACAAACCCCCAGTGCATACATCAGTTTATATACCTGCACTTTCAGATTCAAGCTTGATGCTTAATGTGTTTACACAACGGTGTGTTCCATTACCAGCTGAAACACTGAAGAATTCTAAATCTGTCACAGCTCTGGTCAGCTATCTGGAGTTATCTGCCACACCAAACGTAATGATATAAAAGTGACTCTTCAGAGACGATGCGCCTGTATTGGGGAAAGTTAACGCCACTTTACAGTTGCCCACATTGCATCACTATTATCAGTAGATAGGCGAGTGGTAAAGCCAGTTCATGTCCATTGTGGATTTGTCAAGGTAAATACCACACTGATACCACACACTCAGCTGCACTACATCAAACATTTACACTGGGGCAAAAGTAGCCAACTACAGGGAACGGACTAAGACTTACAAGGCCAGAAGATGCATTACCCTGCAGCCATAAAAGCACCTCACAGCTGGCAAAAGTAGGAGATGAGAAAAAAATAGACTTAACCCAAATTCAGACAAACTCTGCAAAACAGCTCTCCTGCTCTCCAACCTTTAACCAGCCGGCCATTTTATACATGGTGAAATACATTTAATTACTGGAGTCCTCTGTCGGGGCCATTCTCATTGCATTGTGCTGGGAGCAGATATTGATTTCAGGTTGTCCTCTGCCTCATTAGACCGTGGCAGAGCTCTGCCCCCGTAAGCTAAAAGGGAACAGCGTCAATCCATAAATAAGCCCACTGCACAACATCTTCTGTTGTGCCCGGGTGAAATATCTGGATGCCTGAAGGTGTGTGAGCAACGAGTGTTCTGCCTTTTGTAGTTACTCTGGAACATTTAAGCCACAACAGGGGAGCTGCCTTTGATGCCCTGGGGCTGATAGAGCATCATGGGTCTAAAGTTTGCCAGGGCACAGTATTTGCATTGAATCAGAGGTAATTGTGTCTTTATAGTTATTACCATTTGCTCATTGCCAGGGGCCAACACAGGAGGCAGAAACTAAGGACAGACAGTCAGAGTCACAACCTGGATCAAAATGATGATTCCTCTGAGGACGTGCTGCTATTGATCTGCTTTCAACTCCGGGGTCTGCTCCCCACAAGGCCACAGAGTGATGGCCGGGCTGCCCCTGTATGCTTCATCACTTAATTAGAAATGCTAACACAGCTGAAGGATGTGTAAAGGGATGAATGAATTCCATTTCTCCCAAACTCTTTGAATGACCAGAGAGAATATACCTGGCAAACCCATGTAACAATCTGATATCCTGATTTTAGTCACTGCTCTTTTCTGACTTGTCAAATTGGAAATACGTGGCAGCAAAATATGACCCACTACAACCAGTTTCTGAACCAAGATATAGGACAATTTATTGCTTAATTACTACTAATTACTTAATGATCCTCTATGTATCTGAATGGGTTGAATTTATTCTTGAGTAAACAGAATTAAAAGCAGAAGAAATATATTCCCTGCTCTTTGTTTGAACTGGCAACCCTCCTCTGAAATATGCAACCTGCACAAGTAGACACAGCTTCATTTCAAGGGGTCACAATCAAAAAAAGGTTGGTAGATTTTGGTCACACTCTACAGAAAGAGCTGTAGATCTGCATTCAAATGACCTTACATCAACGCCAAGTTGGTCCAATCAGTCACGATACTGAAATCGTGACGATGTTCATACTAACAAATGCGTCTACATCTTGACAAAGAATATCTGGATATAACCTATAAGAATCGCCTGTATGTGTCGATTAGTATAGTCGTTAGCTGAACAGGCACCTTTGTGTCTCTTGAAATCTTTTGAGAGTTTTCCGTCCTTGTCTTTAGTCACTGTGCAGAGCTGCCTCAGGAAGACTGAACTAAATCTTTGTGATCTTAAAAGGAAATGAGAAAAATTGATGGCTTGGCCTCCATTGCCTGGACTTTCTAATGAATGACAGCAGAAGGAGGGGGGGCGAGTGATTTCTATGGCAAATTTAAATTCCAGCCCCTTCAGAAGCAAGCTAAATTTGTGCTGACAGGTGATAATTTAAACACTGTGGAACAGCTGGTTTCTGAGCTGCGCCTTCACATTTGAGTGGATGTGTGCCTGCCGTGTGTGTACATGAGCATTATCTTGAGCCTGATATGCGCACGCTTGTACGACGAGGCTTTGTCGTATTTCCTTTAAATGAATTCCATCCACTCGCGATGTCTGACTTCATGCATATGCAAAGCGAGTCAGCCTCAGAAGCCAGGAGCCAGTTAAGGTTTTCAGAGAACTCTCTGGCTGTCCTGTCCTCAGCAGGCTACACACACACACACACACACACACACACACACACACACACACACACACACACCTACAGAGCCTCAGAGATATTTTTCCTCTCCCTCCTCCCTATTCAAGTGTCTCACTTTCTCTAAACCTGCAAAACTTTGTGACTTCAAAGTAAGGAGGGTTTCTTTTTTTTTTTTTTTGCAGTTCTCCTGACAGAAACTAAAGCGACATATACGAATAGGTGTTTCTGTTGTTAAGATGAAATGCACGACAGCTGTGTGCACTATTTTTCCTGGGTGTTTGTTGTGACTCCTGCATTGATTGGGTCAAATTAGCTTGACTTTCTGCCTCTGACTGATGCTGTCAGTACTTTAATTTGATTGATGCAACATCTGTGTGGGCAGGCACCAAAAATCATTCATCATTTCACTTCCAATAGCTTAGCATGCAATTAAAGCCGCATGGAGGCTGAGGCTGCTCCAGGACTACTCAGTGCTTTAAGTCTGGTCAGTAGCCATAGACTGAACTGGATCAATGAAAGACAGACAGCTAACACATTAGCCGGAGAGAAAGAGGCAGGCGGAGGGAGGGAGAGTGTCGAGACATGGGCACATTGATGGATGAGCATGGTGTGGATTTACTGCTATGCAAGCTAGACCCCCCACCCACACACCTTCTCTGTATAATGAAGGATGAACATAACACTGAGTGTGTGGAAGTTGTCAATGACTTAGCTGAAATAACATGAATGAAAACAGCATGTAGCGGGAATCAATGCTAACTTTCCCTCAGAAAGCGGAACCTAGCTTGCCATCTTTCTGGGTGTAAGACAGTTAGCCGAGCTAGCTAGCTTCCACTAGCTGGCTGTATTAGGGTGGAGTACAAACTGAAAGCACAATGGGTCCTTCAAATGTGGGCTAGTCAAAAAGCCTTGTATCTGTAGGGTATGCAGGCCGTTTCCACATAGGCCTACTGTATGGCCTGAAATGGTTTTCAAAATATGCACAATAGCCACAGTATCATTATAGTTTATGTTTTCTCACACAAAAAGTGAAGAGAATTCAATTTTTCTGTGAAGAGCAAGTGAATATAAAGCATACTTAAAAACACTATAAAGTTGCTTTTTGGTAAATAGTATCTTTATGTTTTAATTGTTTTTATTTTGTGATCAAATACTTTCAACGTATCTTTGTCACATGGCTTGTATAACATTTTCCTTCCATAAATACGATCATAACAGTGAAATGGCTTGTTAACATCTACTGTTTCCTAAATGCCTGTATATTTATTTCTGACCTACTCTACAATAAATCCATGCGTGATTGATGAAAACAGTTTTTCAAGAACTAATGCACACAACATCACAAATATCATCAATAATGAGTCGTCAGCTGAGAGGTGACTAATGTAGAATCAGCGAAAACGGCTCAACCACACAAAAACAACCTTTAAATATTACAGGGTCAACAAAGTTTTAATAGGAGAGTTAGGCATTGCCCTTCATTTGATTTATGGTTTTTGGTGTAAATTTGCACTGTTTACACATGCCAGCAGTCTTAATTTGGTGATATTTCAGAGCGGAGCTGTCACTTCATTTCAGAATAAGCCTATAAAGCAGCGAAGGTGCTGACACATGAGAAGAGATATGAGAGGTAGGATTAATCATGTGCCACAGAACGTGTATAAGTAGGGACGTAGCTCAGCTAAGCTGGGGGGGAAAGAGGCAGAGAGGGCGAGGGAGAGAGCAAAGACATGGGCACGTTGATGGATGAGCATGGTGTGGATTTACTGCTCTGCCTACCTACACTCAACTCCACTCCCCCACCCAGCTGAGGTTAGTACTAAACTAACAGCACGTGCAGCCGAGGCAGCAGGCCTCATCAGCCATATAAAGCAGGACAGGTAAACAGGACAAAGTCAAAAGCCAAGGTCAGTTAGGGAAGTATGGTCACCTACTGTGTGCCAGGAAGCAGAGGTGATACCAGACCAGTACATCAGTCTAAGGCGTCCACCTTCAATATGACTCACAGCTTTTATTCCACAAAATATAAACTTTAAACTAGTTCTTTCATGACCTTGGAGCCAGTATAAGGATATACCGGTATAAGGATTGTGATTAGAAATGACTGTTTAAAAGAACAGTACTGTCCACTGAAATGGATCATTCTAAAGAAATACTCACATCACTTTTGTGGCTTTTGTGAACGCCTTCTCATTACTGTGCATGTGGTGTGATGTGATGGCTCAGCGCAGAGTGCTGAGAAGCCTTCGTGGGTGCAGCCATATGCTTTTGGTCACTCTCTGAACTGAAGGATACTAATAAGCCAAATTGTGTTGCTGAATTTCCAGAACTGTACAAAAAAAACAAACATAAAAAAAAGTCTCATATCAGCCAGACTGAGTTTGTTAAGCCGCTCAGCAGGAGTGAGGGGTGTGTGTGGTGAATGAGTGGGTCAGTACATACCCTCTATTCCTCATGACTGCCAGAGGTGGTGTTTAGCACCTGGATACTTCTTTATGCACACACGCAGATCCAGTATCTGTAACATAGAAAGAGAAATTTAGACTAAACCCATCACAAACATGGACAATCACAAATTTTAGATTTGTATTCTACAAAGTAAAAAAAATGCACTGGTGAAGGGAACATAGAGCAGAGACATAAATGGAAAAATGTCCTGCCTCCACCCATTCTGAATTACAAATCAGCACACCATGGAACCTGAACCCAATGACTGATTTTCAGCTCTCAGCCTGGGGAAAGGCTCATCCAGTTTTTAGATTGCATGACAAATGGGGACGCGGCGCTTGGCATTCAGTAGGGAGACTGCGTGCAAAGTTACAAATGGACCCACAGACGAGAATAAAAACGCAACTCATGGGTGTAAAATTGCTCCTCTCTTCGGTTAATTTAAAGCAGCCCACTAAGCATGTGGACGTCTGGAAAGAGAGGAGTCTTATATTTGAAAGTCAGAACCCGGTCGTGTAGACAGTGACCGCTGCTGAGGTAAAACTTCCACGTGAAAAAAACAATGTCTTGTGGAACAAGGTTTCCTTCAGGTTTGGAAAACGATAGTACATGCTCCTGTGTTACAAAGGGAAGTGTGAGAGCTGAATGTACTTTAATTGTGCTGCTTGGAGGAGCAGAGCACTAATAGTGCAAAAGGTTAGGAGGTCAATCCCCACTGGGGTCAATGCAACACCTCCCTAATGGTGCTGCACTTTGGAGGAAAGAATCCACCACGTTACAGAGACAGAAAGAGCTTCTACGTATTTGAGCCAAAAAAAAAAAAAAAAAAAAAAACGGTGCCTGATGACCCCTGGATTTTAACAGGAAATGTGGAGTAAAAAGCAGTGATTGGTCAGCAGACGTGAGGGGTCTGGAGGTGGTATGTAACCCACTATCAGTCCACCCAGTGATTTAAAAACAAATACATTAAACTCGGAAACAGTTCTATACTTAAGTGGTAAAAGATGAAAAGAGGCTGGTACAGGGGAGATGTGGTCTCTGTTCTTGGCGCCAGTGAGAAGTCTCGCTCTCACATTTTTGAACCAGCTGCAGACGAGATAAGGCTGAATGACAGAATCCCACACAGAGGGAACAGCAGTAGCTGAGGTGGGAGGAAATAAAAGCGTGAACTATGGTCTCCAAACCCTTAACAGACAGGGAGGATTTTAATTTTGGAAGAAGCTGGGGCTGACAATGGCATTGATTTATTAACTTTTAAATCAGAATCAAAGACTCCTGTGTTGAAATATACATTGAATGAAAAAGGTCCAAGAGTGATTGTGGTGTTTGACTCCAAGTCTGGCTGAGTCCCCACACCTTACTCTTTTACTTCAAGTCTTCTATAGAGAAAATTCACAGAGTCAATCAGATACAGGAGATCAGAGAGGTTAAGTCAAGTAATGATTTATTCCTCCAACACAAAAGCATGAGAAGTCCTTCAGGAACAACTGAATTTTGTTTGCTTGGTGTCAAAACTTTCCAAAAAATCCCTTTTCTAAGATTACATACACAGATTTTGTTTGTGACACATCTCCTTTTATTGTCAGTAACATAACTAACACATACATGCAATGGATATGTGGTAATACCTTTGTAATACAGCAGTTACAGACAGAGTAGCACTCAAGACAGCAACAGGTGAAAGGTTTGCAAACACTAGTAGAATTTCCCACCCTGAAGAACACACAGATAGATGAAGCAGGTATGGGTAAAGATGGATATGGATTCTTAACACATTGCACAAAACCTGACACCACAGGCTGAAGATTAAATCTCTACTTTTAATCCAGTTCAGCTCTAAGAAACTCTTAGTCAGTTAGGATTTTTCATCCTCAATCTAATTCAGAAGCATGGATAACCAGGTTTTAGTGGGAGGTAGAGTTGGGTGTCATCTGCGTAACAATGGTAGGAGATATATTTTGTAAAAACAAAGGAAGGGTGTCAGGAAAGTTAAATAGGGCCCAGTATGGAGCATTATGGAGTACTGGTGTATGTAAAACAAGAAACAGTAGTGCTCTGTATATCACCTCCTGTTTTCTCCTCTAAGAAAAAGCACCCAGAAGGAGAAAATTACTCATTTGTTCTTTGCACGTGTAGATGAGGGACTTGTTTTCATTCAACCAATCAAACTGTCAAATCAAATCAGTTTCATTTCAAACCATATTTGCATAAAGCTGTGATGTCACCAGTTGTCACACAGTTATAGCCACACAGCAGCCTGAGACACAAAAGCAAGCACACTTAAAGTCAACTCCGATTAGCTTACTCGCTGATGGTTCTTTCTCATCTAAAGGCTGGAACATGTTTCTGTTCTGTTTCTTTCTCACCTGTATGTACAGCTTGTTTACTTCTGACAAGAGCTGGATCAACCAACCATCTTTAAGGTCTGTACAACGCAGGCTTTGGTTCCTCGGTGAACCTCAGTTACCCATAACACCCCTCTCTGGGTTAGTGTTACACACTGTATAGCTTTATGTCTGTTTTATATATATATATATGTGTGTGTGTGTGTGTGTGTGTGGGTATAAATATATATATACACACACACACACAACCCAATATTGGTCGATCTCTAATAGGCATAGTGAATGTACAGTAAAAAAAATATTGTTAGGCTCTATGCCTTCCAGGCCTACTTGCTAAGGACAAGGCAATAATTCTGCCTGGAACAAAACAACAACAACAACAAAAAGATGAAATTACTGACACAATAAATAATCTGCCGGCCACTTCTTTCTGATTTTCTGCTTCAAATCAGGCTATAAGTTATCCCATGCAGAGTTATGTAGTGCAGCAATCTCCAATTATGGGAATATTATAACATCAATTTTGAAGTCAAAGCACATAATAATCAATAAGAATTATATTGTGCTTCAGCTCATTTCCTCTCGCCTCGTAGGTGGACCGGGAAGGTAAGAGCTGGAGATGGTGTCCAGGTTATGTTGTGATTACAGCGCTGAAGGCCAGCCCAGGAGGTCAGGGGCTGCGGGGTCAAAGCCCACCGGCCGACGTGCCCAAAAGGAACGTGCAGCACTTTAATCACGTAAAAGAGTGAGTGCGGAGGAAACCCAGTAAATCACACAGGATAGGGTCTCTCACACACAGCAGTGATACTGTGCCCTATTACTGCTGCAGTGTGGAGATTGCGGCTCCTGTAGGACAACAGACTCTGCCAATCATGACCACGAATACACACTGCGGTGACGGGAATGTGTTTGCCAAGCCTTGCAGAACAAATATTCATTTAATTTATGCAAATATGCACAAGAGTATATTCGTTTTAATTATTAAAATGAGACAGCTCTGTGTGCAACAGATTGTTCTGCTGGTGAATCGGCTGCGTCTTACACGTCCTCTCTAATTATTAACAGCGACGTCGTACTTGGATGAGACAGAACAGAAGAGGTAGAGAGCAGGAGTCCCTGTGGCTGACACACAATGTGAGTCAAGACACTTTCTCACACTGTAATGTAGTGTTGATTTCTGGCCTCTCTTGCTTTTTTCCCCCTGTCTATCTCTCTCCATCTTGAACTGCCCTTTGTGCAAAGAGAAATTTTAACTTAATGGGTGACTTTGCTTTCTGACCACACAGGGTTTTTATATTCCTAGCTTTGGCCATCTTCTCCAGGTTATGATACGTCTGCACTCATCAAATGAATTGCTGAGATCGGGGAATGCCACAACAGTTTCAGGGTCCCGGTATTGTGCTTGCTGCCTCACTGTCGCACTATCAAACCGTATATAGGGGTGTGAGATGAGAAAAGGCCAATCAAATGCCAATCAAATGCCAATCAAAATCACTTCAAAATAACAGTTGTAACAAAGTGGAATTTTAGTATCACTAACACTGAAACACCTTGGATGAAAGAGGGAGTGGCTGAGCAAGAGAAATGGAGAAAGGGAGAGAGAGAGAGAGAGAGCAAGAGAGAGAGAGAGAGAGAGAGAGAGAGAGAAGAATAGTTTTACCACTGCATGATTGACAGAGGCTCAGTAAGCTGAGAGCTGACTCCTCCTTACCACATAATTCTTGTGAAACATGCTCACTTTTACAGTATATAACAAAAAAAACCCTGCCTGCTGTTACTATAAGCATTAGCAAGATTAATGATTTAAAGGTTTTATAGTTTTAAAATGTTATTATGTGAGTCAGTCAGTAAAGAGGTAGAACAACTATGCAAATAAATTAAATAAATCTAAATAAATCTAAACGCAACATGTTTGTAAAAATCTGACTTTCTAACAGTCTGTATCTCTGGAACCAACACACCTTCTGTGCTAATAAATGGCCGAAAGTGGAGCTCAGTTTCTTCAAGGCAGTTTATCAAGGTACAGATAATTAGTCTGGAAGACACAGAGCCTGGACTGCTTCATGAGAATGTCTATAAACTGTTAAAATGTGGCAGTGGAAGACATAGATTTAAAGAAGCAACCCTCAGAGGATAGCTCAGAGTAAGAGTGATAGCTAATTTCACAGCCTAGAAATCTTTTGACGTAGCGTGATATGGAATTGGTAAACTGTGTACAGCATATACATACTTATGCCGTCATAGTGCTTGTTGGATCATCAAAGTGTGCATGAAACTTTCTGCCCATAAACACTTATGACACTGATACTGGTGTGTCCGAAGATTTTTGGAATGTAACTAAATCAACAGTTCGGCAACTGTTGACTCAGGGATACACTGGACCCAGAATTACCTGTGTCGGTGGAGGAATAGCTTAAAACTAACTGCTTTAAACAACGAGCCAAATAATTATAGACAGAATTATTCACACACTGTAACAGGGCGGCACCGAGGTGCAGTGGTTAGCACTGTCGCTTCACATCAAGAGGTCCGTGCAGAGTTTGCATGTTCTCCCTGTGCCTGCCCTAGGTGTGAGTGTGTGGTTGTCTGTCTTTGTGTGTGGCGACCAGTCCAGGGTGTACAGTACACCCTATAGATGTCAGTAATTTGGTACACACGTACAAGTAATCAATAGATCAATCATTGCGAATTGTGCAGGTATTACAGCAGTTTACTGGGCAACACTGTTAATGCGTAGCCTAACAGGATGAACCAGTATTTAGCTGGGCTTGTAACAATCACCTCTCCATGGACATTCAGAAATATTCACTTAGTTTAACTCAGTTCTGGTGGTGATGTTATATTTCTAAAGCCTTAGCCAAATACGTTAGGTAGACAGATAGGTAGGCAGACAATAGCAGCTGTCTGTGAACACAAGATCAAAACCACTCACTGCAACCCCTGAGAAGAGGTCAGAGGTCATCTACAGATCAAGAAGGGCACTCACATCTGTCACCAGACTCTTTAAGGTGCAGGTTCCCTCTACTATTTTCAAAGTATGTGATTCTGTATCTGTGGGATGTTTTAATGCTGACAGACAGCTCCTATACACAGAAGAAACAAATGTAAAACTTGGGATGGACAGAGTGTAAATTCAATCATAACAGTTACTTATCTATATTCTCAGAGACAACCCTTGAGATTAAAACAGGATTTATAAGCAGGCAAATTCTGTTCCCAAAGTACTTGAAAGTTTACTTTATAAAGTCATTCAGCTTTCTGGAGTCAAACTCTTTCCCAAGGATGAACGAAACAATCCCCTGTGTTACTGCGTCCATGATGTCCCCCCTGCTGCTCTCCTACTCGTGTTTGTTAATTAGTTTAGATGTCTTTTGGTGGGCTATGGCAGTAAAATAATTAACAATGACAAATAGCTTTCGTGTCCACTAGCTCTTATCCCACCTCTACAGCTGTGGGGATCTCGCTCTTCTGCAACCTGTTTTTATCAGGCCATGGGAGCCAAACCGAAACTGCTAGTGCGTTAATTTATAACATGACCTGGCATCAGGCTGAGAGAGTGAGAGAGAGAGAGAGAGAGAGAGAGAGGGAGAGAGAGAGAGAGAGAGAAGGAGGGAGAGAGAGAGAGAGAGAGAGAGGGAGAGAGAGAGAGGGAGAGAGAGAGGGAGAGAGAGAGAGGG
>JBBMJY010000011.1:18543271-18567326 GCA_037833715.1 Toxotes lorentzi | reverse complement strand
CGGGTGCGGGGGAGGGGGGGGGGGAGGGGGGGAAGGGAAGAAGAGCACCCCCCCCCCCCACCCCCCCCCCCCCCCCCCCCCACACACACACACACACACACACTGCCCCTACCCTCCCTGCCAGGACAGATGTGAAAGCTTTTAAAGCAACTGCAAGTGTTCATTAGAGATAAGGGAGTTTGTCTGCCCACGTAATTGCCCAGCTCCTGTGGCAGACTGTATGTGCCAGTCAACTATTACCCGTATGACAGCTGGCTGCCATGCTCCAGCAGCTGCTCTTGTTCTCTGACATTTAGACCCATTTAGGCTCATTAGAACTAAGAAGCCAGTGGGGCCTTTTGTGTTTGCCTGTTTTGCTCACACTGTTGATTAATGAGTGGCAACTTAAAGTGCTTTCATAGGCTATGCTTAAATGTGGTTCAACAAGTCTAGAGTGGCGGGGGGTGGGGGCACTTTTAGGATCTGAATGTGCTTATTTAAACGAATTTCACTGCACTTACTGGCTGTTCCACCAGACAATGAAAGGGACGTAACTAAACTAACAAACAATGTCTCCTCACATCCGTAAACTGCAGGTTTGTGATGGAGAGATATCACTGCACAGCACGACAACATTATCTGTACAGAACACTTCACACACAAGGTCATTCAAAGAGCATTAACCCTGAGATAGATGACTGACGTCAGCATGCTAACATGCTCACATAACTGATGGTAAAAGCAGTGGTGAAACATTTCACCATCTTACTTTGGCATGGTGCTAGCATGCTAATATTCACTAATTAGACACAAAGCACAGCTGAGGCTGATGGGAAAGTCATTCGGGTATTTGGTTTTAAACCAAAATACTGAACAAAGTGTGACAGGAAAGTAGCTTAAGGGACGACTAATCATGCCCCAACGTTTACTGATGTCCACCCAGTGACATATTTCAGTCTAGACCAAAGCCCACCAACAGGACATCAGAGCCATTCCTGAAAGAAACCAACAAACGCTGCAGGACGGGAAAAGGAATAACATTTATAGTGAAGATCTGAAAGTAGTACATTTTTGTACTAATGGACCTTTGAGTAAGAACACTTTGTCAGCTGCTGTTTTCAAGGTGCAAAGTGCTCTGGAAATGGATCTGAACATTAACAGTTCCATCTGCTGAGGAAGACCATGTGATATGTCCAAAAGCTCCAGGACAGCTACTAGTGTGATATTGTCAATTTGAATTTAACTGTACCTGTTTAAATTCCCTGTTAGTGTTAAAGTACGTTTTAGATCTTCCAGAAATTGTTCCTGATCTGTGTCAGACAGTACCTACAGGAAGTTTTAAGTAAAAAAAAAAATCATTTGATCATCTGGTTCGAGTTCTGTTCGTTTTATTACAATTTACCAGTCTGGCACTTCGCTGCTGAAACTTTCAGCTCACAGACATCATTTTAGGCCCTGCAGGTGCAATGGCACCATTAACGTGTAGTCTTCAGATAAATTGCCCAGAAAAAGAAGGGGTTGTTTTGTGCTATAGAAAATAAATCACTTTGTGATTACCTCATCAGTGTTTGTTCCGATGCTGATGGCATCAGCCTGAGAGATATGGTGACCCTGTCAGGTAATCCGATCCATGGGGTACACGTGTTGAGAGAGGGCTTTTACACTCCGAGACAGTCCTAAATTCTTTCAGACACTGGAATTATGACTGTGATAATTACTTTCATTAGTAATACACACACTGTACACACAAACAAAGACTAAAACATGGGGAGCTATTTAAGACATTTACACGGCAGCAGCCTGCATGATATTAGAATAAAATTTTTACTCCACCTCCAGTTGTTCACCTGCTCTGACCTCATCCACGACGCTACATTCAGTGGGGACTGACTCAGAACTGCAGCACTGTTGCTTCTGTGTCGTTAAGTTTCTGTTGAAACCATAAAAACCTAGCTCATAATCAGTAATTAAATCAGTGACTAAAGCCAATTTCCCTGCCAGAGACCTGACGTTTAATAAGCGAACTGTGGTAAAGACAGGCTGAGGGACAGCATGCGGCTGAGGCGTTCAGCCTGATGAGTCTGAAAGTATCAGAATACTTTGTTGACTCTGTGTCTGGTCCAAACAGGAGAGTGAATACGAAATCCTGCCGCCAGACCACGGTCTGTTATTAGAACAGTTAGGGACTATGCAGCACATCCACTCCACTCTCAGGTTGTTATCACAGAGGTGATGATCAATCATTATAGATACTGTCAATAACTTAAAAAGATATAGACAGGGGGACATCTGTGTGAATTGATTGGCTGCCCTGAAAAATGCTGCCGGAGTAGATTTCATTTAAATGAAACGACTCACAGATGCATTACCACACAGTGATAAGGTCATTTCATTAAAACAGAAACAAACAAGGACAATGAAACTGTGTTTACTGTGATGATGACAACTGGGCAAAGTGTGTACGTGTCCTCAAGTCCCACCAAAAGTAGTTGTAACATGTGTTAGCAGATATTAAATTAAACTGTAGATTCAATAGATAGGTTAAAAAAACTATGGGTTTTTTTTGTTTTGTTTTGTTTTAATGCAGTGAAATGACTGGAAAACAAGTAGTTTGGAAAACAGTCAGCACTACTGTAAAGTTTGGGGAGAGTGCGGTTGGTAAAGGAAGCAGTGTGGTCCTATTAGCGTGGATTCAGCGGCTCGTGTGGGCTGATGAGCGTCCGTAGCCGTCACAAACGTTTAATTTGGGCACACAGGAAAGCACGAATCTGTGGGAGGTGGGACATTTTTCCCTGTTTCAGCTCCTCTTTGTGACTTCAGCTAACAAGACAGCTGTATTTTTTATGTATAGAAATCTTGCAGAGGCAACTTTAATTCTGTAATGTTGTCTTTTTTTTTTTTTTTTGCCAGATCAGTGAAAAGTATTTTAACATTGTCTCTCTGGCTTCGTATGGCCTGTTTCGGTGACTCCGCTGTACAGCACTGCAAACTTTAGCATTGCATAATCTCAAAGAGAATATTTTTACGGTTTTGAGACAGACTGGATCTACCCTGCAGCTCCGAGTCTCTGGGGAGTGCCAATTAGCTTGTTTTTCTTTCCTTTGATCATCTGAGCTGAGATGGTGCAACATCATGCCACACTCAGGTGATGATATCTCCTGTGCAAAGCTCTGCTCTTCAGTGTCCTCACTGAATCAGTTCATTAAAAAGATTTGTTCACCTAATCATTCAGCGCTCACCGGTCTGAAACAAAGCTCAACGCTGTATGTTCCTCATGATCCCCAGCTTCTGGAAGTGGAGATGCATTTGTTTTGACGAACATGCCAAACTCCATTTAGAATTCTTGATATTTTTGATAAGTTTCCTATCTAAATATCAGTGATCAGTTTCATGGCAGCTGCAGCAACACCTGTGAATCTCTGAACTCTCCCCTTACTTACATTTTAGGTTTGTGTTTGTCAGGGAAGAACAACATGGAACTTGAAGGTGTGTGTTTGTGTTCATGTGGCTTTGTAAGTGTAACCATGTGAGGAATTACATCACTGATCAGGGCATCGATTATCTTGAGCTAACTCTAGATACATTAACTGTTAAACTGGGGAAAAGATCATTTGCCCACACCCCACGGAGTGTCAGACCCTCCACTTCTCCCTTTCCCTCTTTCTTTTTGTTTTCCTGTCTTGTGTGTGCATGACGTGTGTATGAGTGGAGACAGTTGCGCGGGAGGTCAGGTCACCAGCTGCTCATCATCATCATCATCCTGCTCTGCCATAAATACATGGTTCCAGCCTCAACACCCCGGCAGGTCGTAGCTTCTGTTCTGAAGTCCGTCACATTCCAGCCGCTCTTGTTACTGAGCAGTTCTCTTTTGATAAAACATGTAGAATTCCCCAGTCTGACTCTTGCCACCATCTCTCTCCTGCCTCGCCTGAATCCCTCACTGGATCCACCCTGCCTCTGCGTTCCTAAATGGCTTAGAGGATATCTTTATCAACCCACTCTGCTTTGAAGTGGATTAAACAGAGAGTGAGCATATTAGAAAAGTCTCAAAACACAGAATGACTCAGGAGGGGTTTCAGATAATTTGGCCCTGGTTCTCACTCCCCTCCAGAGGACGTCCAGGCTAAGGTGAGCATGGCCATGTCCTCCTGCAGCCGGTGACATCCATAAAGATGACAGCGGCCCTGCAGGAGACACTGCTGGGGACACAGGAGAAGAGAACTGCCCTAAAATAACCAAGCTCTTTGGGGTTTGACGGCAGCGCCTAATGATAAGAAGTGGCAGGGGTAGCAGTGGTCCTGTTGGCAGGCACCGGGCCCATTTGGCATAACTGAACTCACTGGTGAGGCGGTGATAACTTTAGATTGCTGAAAGCATCAGGCGTGAAGCTCTGTAAATGGACATCACAGGAAAAGATAAATGGTGACGAGCGTGCGAGCCAAAGCTGACGCTCTTGCTGCCTGACTGATGCAAGCACACCACTTAAGCAACACAGTCTCCTCCAAGATAGCCTGCACACATCAGGTAGACTGTTGGTAAACAGATGACATGTTATGGCAGTGAGTTTAATAAAGCATGGCCAACTCATTAATAAGGAATTACGGTAGCCCTGAGGGTCAAAACACAACCTCTCACAAAACAACTTTGTGGTTTTTTTTTTAGGAGTGCTACTGACTTAGGTTCTGTCCAGTCACAGACAAGAAGTGTTGTCCCACCCTTTCGTTGTGTTTTCTGAAATGTCATGTTTGGTAAATGTTGTCGTCTTTTGTGAAAAGTTGTTGCCTTCTGTGAAATCTTGTCTTTTGAACCTCAGGGCCTCTGTAACTAATGCTCTGCTGTGTTGACAAATCCTGGACAGCATCAGCTGGGGGCCCCGGCGTAAACCACATCAACATGAGCAGCCGCACATCGAGTCACTGAAGCCAGATCGGGAGTTATTTCAGTGAAGGTAGCTCAGCTGTGTGCTGTGTTCAGTGATGCATCATGAGGCAGAGGAAAACTCACAAGTTCCTCCTTCAGGTTGGACTGCAGATAGCTTTCTGCTAATCCAATCTAATTTTGAGAAATATTAATATCAATCTCTTTCTGAGAGAGATAAGAAGAGAGAGAGAGTGTTAGTACAGCTTAGCATAAAGACTGGAAGCTTGAAGTTTAGCTTCTGAATTTGACCAAGCACATTTGACTTGACTTGAATTTTTAGATTTGAACTGAGCTTATTGAAATAGAACAACTTGAATTTGAACAAGTGAATATAAAATCTCTATTTGAATTTGAGGGCCATAAAATAAATATATACTGGAAGTAAAGTTTTCAAAACTGCACGACTTGAATTTGAACGTTGAGAATGAAAGTTTGACCACAAACGTTCAGAAAGCTGGTTTTCAAAGTCAAATACTTCAGTGCAGTCAGTTCAGTGGTACTTAAATTTCAACACTGATTATTCAGTGGTGATTCAATTTCAGAACGTGGCACTCAGTTGCTGATCCAATTCAAATTATAATGGCAGTGCTCAGCTTCCATTGTTGCTAGCCTCAATATGTCGTTCGCCAAGAAAAGGTTCCACCGTGTAAATGACATTCCTCCCGAAAATGACATTTTTGTTTGTGAGCAGATTAAATAAACAAGATGCGTGATGGCGGCAGGTGCTTTTTCACTTTGGACAGATCCAGGCTGACTGCCCCCCCCCCCCTGCTTAGTTAACCACGGACTGACTCCAGCTCCATCAGTTTGATATCAATCCTGTCAAAAAAAAAAACCACAGTCCACCATATGTTGAATTATTTCTTCAAGCGTCAACACGAATGCATCTCTTATGGTCTGTGATATGACAGAAAGGCAGCGGAAGCTACATGATGAATGGAAGTAAGAGGCTGACAGCTGATGTCAGCTTGCAAGAACATCAGCTTACACGTGCGGGCCGCCTGTGATCTATGGTTTGCTGTTGTACAGGCCTGTGCTACACACGTTATAATGGGATCCGGCTGCGCTCACATTACAGCGCCATAACAATAACACTGAGTCAAGTTGGCTTCGTAAAATATGGCCACTTTTGTTAAAAAATAAATAAATAAATAAATAAATAATGGGATTCTGCTATTTTACAGAAGCTCATCCGTCCTTGGTCACTTTATTTACAGCAGAGTATAAAAATGCATTCCAGTGATCACAGAGCTCATATAAACTCTGCCTCATAACCCAGACCTTGATCGTGATCTATTTGCTTTGTGCCACACATACAATGATATTACAGCCGCAGCCTTTATGTGCAGCCTGTGTCACATCCAAACAGATTTATTTACAACTTCCTCTTCCTGCTTGGGGCACACAGTGCAAAAATGGCCTGACAGGATGCATTACACAGTACAGAAGTGCAGTAGTGAGCACTGGCTATGCTATCCTGGCCCATATAGTCCAGTACAGTGAAAGTACCAGGAACATTATCAGCTACTATGAAACAAATAAAAGGATACAGCTGTAGCCTGCTGCACAGAAAACTTTCTGCACAGTGACAGCTATTTGCCCAACAATGCTAACGAGCTACAGTGTTTGGATTAAGAATATTTTCTCCTCGACTGTACAAATACCTTTCTGCCAATGGAGATAAGCGAAAGAATCATTACATTCATTTTCTTAAAAGGTAGAATCCATTATTGTGACAAAAGGCCCCATGAGCACACTGCCCTCAGCTCTTATCCTCTCATTGTGTGTCAGCGTGGAGTGTAATCCAGAGGAAGAGGCTGATTCAGCACCACGGACAGCAGCTATGCCTCACATGATTCTTTTTTCCTGCTTCCAGAAAAACCATTATCCTCGGCACCTGGTCTACTGCAGCCACGTCTGGGCTTATACAGACACTCGCTTAACTGCAGTTTCTCTCTGAGCTTCCTGCTGTGAGGGCACACTGACATCTTCATCAGCCTTTTTAAGCAACTACTCACATCTGGACGTGATCAGAGACATTTCAGGAAGTGTAAAGGCCGGTGGGTGGATTCTGAGATGAGGAATTCTGCAAAAGCATGAAAATTAGACGCAGTTAGTAATAAACCAGAGTTCTGATCAGACCTACACAATCTCTGCTCACAGCTGGGTAGACTGCTCACACTTCCCACAGAGCGCATTTATTCTATTAACACTCACAGTGAAGCCAGTGCCCCTCCAGTGTGCCAGGGGAAGCTTTACTTCTTTTTGTCAAATGCTTCTGGCACTGCTTGCATGAATGGAGAAGCTTTTCTCATATGGTAATCACTCTTTCTTCCTGCTTAGAAACTTTGCTGCGCACCACCTTGTCAGAAGCTGTGGGCCAAAGGCAGACAACTCGGTCACCCAGAGAGTTTTTCATCTATACATACAGACTGTCTCTTTTTTTTTTTTTTTTACAGTTAAAGGAAATCAGAAACATAGAAACCTTGAGGATTTAATCCTCTGCAGCCAACACGTCTCCTTCAGCTCTGCACACGTTTCCCACCTACATGTTTAGACCGAAACTAGTTAGTGAAGTCACAGGTGGGTTCATTAAGTGGAGCGTGAAGGTGTCAGCCTCATTAAACCGAAGACAGAGCAGTGGAGCGCAAAACGATCGTGCCGCTGGGACTGTAGGCGTTCGCTGTGCAACATATTTATCATGGTGCCAAAGTAAATAAATAATGAATAAATAAAAAGAGACGCAGCTCAGATTTAGAGAAATGTAAATGTGATGAGGACAAACTCACGTGTGCATCATATGTAGTGGACAGTACATGCTGCTTCAGTCTATGTGCTAACAAATTCTTCCACAATATGATGAAGAACATAAAGAATAAATTACAGGTCTGATAAGTCAGTTTGTGTGTCCAGTCCAACTCTTTGGTCCATGGCAAAAAAAATGTAACTGCTGGCATGAAATGTATTCTGAATATTCATGATCCCCAGAGGACTGCAGTCTTAAGTTACATCTAATATTTCTGACGTATCTGTCACTGCCTTCCAAAACCAATCATACAAACCATGATTTTTTATTTTTTTATGCCTACACAAACAACTTGGTTAAAGCTGAAGTAAGACTGTGGTCAAGGTCATTTAAAAAACATTTTATAGATATATTAATAATAATAATAATAATAGGAACCTGAGCACACTCTCGAATTCTGTCCACTGTAAGACTAGAGTTTTTCCTACAAGAGACTCTCCTGCTCTGTGTTTGTGTGTGTGTGTGTGTGTGTCTATGCCGGTATAATTGTAGCTCTGCTGTGTACAGTGGTTAAGTTAATGCTACTGTCCATCAGGAAAAGCTCAGGATGTAGCACAGATATCTGTGGGCTCATGTGTTTGTGTTTACAGCCACAGAAGAGGAATAAACCTCTTGTTTTACAAAGATGTCTATCTACTGGGTTTAAAAACAAAACAAAAACAAGAGAGGTGCCAAACCTGGCTCAGAGCCCCAGTACTGGGAAAGTAACCAAACAAAAACCACTCAAAACTGCTAAATAACAAAAACATCTGTGGATTAGAACTCAAAGATCAAATCGCTTCCTCCCACAGTCCAGAAACATGCAGGTCAGTTTAATTGTTGACTCTAAATTATCCATAGGTGTGAATGTGAGTGTGAATGGTTGTTTGTTTAAAAACATGTTTGTCTGTTGGTAGGAGACTGGACGTCAACATATCGCTTGTCAGGAATATGGTATCAGGTATGACAGTCTATGAATCTTTGATCAGTGAAGAATAAATCCTAAAATTTTCTTTCCCCTGAGCTCTTGGCTTGTTTGGTCTTAAAAAAAACAAAACAAAAAAAAAAACATCTGAACTAAAACTGACTGAGCTTATTCATACTGAACTCCCTGTCAAGGTAACAGTTTCTCTAAGTCCACGTCTGTCCTACAGTTTTACATTGTGCAACGCAAGTAGTACTTTAGACTGTTGATAAATGACAATGAGAAAATAAAAAGCAATTCTATTGGACAGAATCAGACAGTCACCTCTACTGTAGTCGTACTATTTTTACATTAAAATCTTGTGGAGTGCATCTTTAAGTAAATCTGGTCAAACAGAGTGATGTGCAGGGTCAGTGTTCTCTGCTGAAGATAACCACTGAAGGTCGAGACATTCATCCATGTATCAGATGTACTGAGCTGGCTATTTGCTGGCGTTTCAGAACGGATGGCCCTGCTCCACAGTCTCCTCCACCTTCCTCCCCCCTTTTCCTTCCCCAGCCGTCTCCCTCATCTCCATTGTGCTTGTGAGGCATAAGCAGCAGCTAATCATGGAAAATGCTGCTACATCCTCGGCTCGATGGAGGTAGCAGGGGAGGGCACTCGTGACCTGCGAATGCATTTGTTAACCCTGAGGTCAGTCGCTTCAAACACACTGTTATTTTAAAGAGCTGCTGCTTTGTATTGTCCCTGCTTTCACCTCCTTACTGCTACTTCCACCCACCACCCACCCTCATTCATCGAGCCAGGCTGAATGCGATAACAGTAGTGTCCTGATTCCTACTTCTGTCCTCCGCAGATGTCCTCACTCATACCTGAGGGCTACCTGCTGCAGCCTCAGGTTTAGAGTCTCAGTAAACTGAAGCATAAAGCTTTTAAGAAACATGTCAAGAAACATCTCGACAGATTTCTACTTCCAATCTAGAATTATGGTTCATGGATGCATTTCTGTCACCTTTAATTTCTACGTTCCTCTTTGAATCACACTGAGTGATTGTGTAGAATAATGGTCCTTGATGCGTGTATTAACAGCCCATGTCTTCGATATATGTAGTGGTAAATTAAAACAAGGCCATAAAGTGCGATATGTGTGCTGAAGGAGCGAAACTGAAGAGAAGGCTGATGGCTGTACTTTGCACAGGTGAGAGCAAAGTGAAAGGAGAGACTCAGCAGAACAGCACTGAACAATGAGAACTCTGGCCCAGCTGTGTTTCCTTCAGCGCTTATAACTGCAGCATCAGAGATTTCATACTGTCTAGAACAGACCTACAGCTTCCCCAGGAGGACCATCGTTCTCCCCATGTGTGAACAAATCCAACCTGAAACAAACTGGCTCTGAGCTTACTAGATTTCTTTTTGCAGGGGTAATATATATCCCATCTTCCTGTGGTCTCCCTCCACCTCCCCCTCCCTTAGGTCAACAGAGCAACAGTATTTAGTCGGAGCAGAACTGTGCAGATAAAAACATCTAGGCTACATCCCAGAGGATGTTCTGTACCTTGACTTGAAACACATTTCCACCCCATTCAATCCTGTGACAAAAACTCTTGATGTACTATATGTGATTCTGAGGAGAAAGTCTTGTGTCCTAAGGGGGCACAGAGACATTTCCCACCTGTTTCTCTACTCTGAATTGTAACAGGTTGCATAATGTTGAATCTTTTTTTCCCACTGCTGAAGGTTTTATGGAGTTATGCTGGAAAGTGAGAGCTTGTTATGGAGGGAACTGACAGTAGAAGACATTACTGTGCTTTTTTTTTCCTGGATTTCATATTTCAGATAACTGGAATCCAGCTAGAGTTGGCTGTATTTCTGAAAAGAGGATTATTTGAACTTTGCTGACTTTATTATTGTTTTTTTTTTTCCCAAAGAGCACTCAGGAAAAGAAGCCACGCTGAATGGTAATTTGAAAATGTACTGCTTCACGACTTTAACAACCAGGGCCTGTATTTGTCAATGTTCTGTGAGCTGCACTTCAGACTTCCACGAAGACTAAAATGAGTAAAAGGTTCTTCTGTAAATGTGAAGACTTACTTCTACTTCTACCTACAGCAAAGTAACTCTCAGAGTAACTTTTAAGAGCAGCTCTTAGTCGATTTGTGGTCTTCATTGTTTTATACAAGGTATACATATACATACTTGTATACATACAAGTATTACCACATATTTATCTGGTTTCCACATGAATACAATCACTTTAAATGATTCTGTTGCTGTTGCTTTTTCCAAAAGTCAAGATCAAACAAATTCAACCTCACACACAAAACACAACCCGTGCTGACACCTCCTGAAACACTGACTGCCCATTGGCTGCACGTCCTGACTGCGAGGGTCCTGAGTGTGGTGAAAAGTAGGCAAGTCCTCAGATTTGCAGTCGTAGAAGAATGAATGCCAAAATACTTCCACACACTGGGGCTCATATGCTTCTGTGTCACAATTATTTGCTCACCACTGTCCACCTCTTATTTCTGTTCATTAGTTTAGTTTACTGATGGGTCAATAAGACAAGAGGCAACAGGTCAAGCTGATACAGAAGTTTAAGAGTGCCTTCAGCTGGAGAACGGGGCAGAATACTTCAAATGGTCTGTAGTGCTTATGCACAACTCTTTTTTACTCTCATTAATGTTGCGTTGACAGCCTTAGCTCTATAGCTGCTTGTGCTAATGCTAACATTGGCTTTAGAACTTGGAATCCTGAAAAAGTGACAGGTTAAAAACAAAATGAACAAAAAACAAAGCGTACTGTAAAACCGATGTCTCCGGGTGATGGATTATGATTCAAAGCCATTGTATAATACTCTATACACACACCTGTGACTGCGCTACATCAGTATTACTGCACCAGTGATGGAGCATAACGGTGAATCATCCATACAATCTGTTTCTGTAAACTTTTACATTTTCCAGTGATGTGTCCAAATCCGGTCATGGTCTGTTTGATATCGTTTGGCCAACTTTCTAGCTGGAAATCAACAGTTGCCGACAAAAACGTTCACCTCCTACACACTGGTCTATCAGTGTTACTGTTCAGAGCGGTCTTTCAAATCATAACTCATCCTTCATCACGACCAACAGTGGGCTTCGGTTTAGAAACGATCAAGGACGCACACACAGCACTACAGTAGGATACATGTTTCCACAAAATCAGGACAGTTTATGTGTGGACATTTTCATTATTTAGGAACTTAGGACTGCAGTGTAAACAGGGTTAGCTGTCAATACTGGATTTAATCAGTATTATTGATCAGCCACACATGATCCCAAAGAGAAGCAACAACATCAGTCTAGCTGCTGTCACCGAGTCCCAAACTGAAAACTGTAAATGCACGTCCAACACAAAGCATGCCACACACAGGGCCACACACAGTAAACACAGTGAAAGGCCTTTATTCCTGCGGTTTCAGAGTAAAACCAACCACACAACTTCAGCTCATTACTTTTGTGATTGGTGCAAACAGCTCTTCATATTGATCTCCTTGTGAGCTCTCTCATGTCTCTGCATGTGTCTCACTGATGACGCCACTCAGAAACTGTATCTGGAACGTATGTGTCGCCTCTTGTCTTTTTACAGCAGCCATCGCAGCATCCTAACTACATCAACTTCAGAAACCTACAGAGCTGTCTTCGCCAGCGTCAGAGACCTCTGGAGTTCTCTGTTTTCCCCCTGTGCAGTTCTCGTTCAGCACAACAAGGGGTCCACAGCACAATGATATGCTGATATCTTACCCCCTTTATTCTACACCCACTACCTCCTCATTTAGCAGTGCAGCAGTATGAGGTACTGCATGCGACAAAACACTAGACTCACTCACTAATATAACTTGTCCTTTATTTAGTTAACATCTATAACAACTGAGAACAAACCTCACTGCGTTGTGACCTCTAAAGTCTGCTGTCATCCTGGAGGAGCAGGTAGGTCTGCTCATGATTACGGGCGACACAGCTAATTGACAAAAAAATAAATACTGGAAAAACTGTCTGAACCCAGCTCAGCCACAGTGGAACACATTAAATATTAATAGGATTTTCATATTTTGACTGCAGAATATTTCCACTTTTTCTGCCTTTACGGCCTTTGACACGTCCTTTATTAAATCCCTCTGAGCATAAACCTGTGAGAGCTGCTACCTCCTTTTGGAAAGACTGCAAGCTTGGAAAAGAAACCACGAGCTAAGGAGAGTCAGGATATATTACTTTTCCTCACAAAGTGCATCAGTGGTGTGGTAAACATAGCCTGTAGTTAATATGGAGGCTGTTTTACTGCTCAAAATATGTTCAACCAAGAACATAAGATATGTTACCAGCAGATTAGCAGGATTAAAATCATGCAATTAGTTATGCAAATTCTTATAGACCAGACAATAGTCTCCTGATTATGTCTTGGTTACAATGACAACCTTAAAGCGGCAAGAATGTATTTCCTTGTTTCTCAGGATAGTGGTGGACACCCCAACTTTCTGGTAATATGCTGCCCCCTGTTTGTTTGGGGTATGAATTGGACACGTTGCTCCTTTACATCCTACAGCAGAGGTGTCCAAACTGTTCCTCAAAGGGCCGTGTGGCTGCAGGTTTTTGTTCCAACCAATCAAGAGCACACAGTTTGACCAATCAACTGTCTGAAGACTGAGACCAGCTCATTAAATGAGTTCTTTAATCAGCTGATCTCAACTGTTTGGACACCTCTGCCCTACAGTAAACCAATGCAAGAAAGACTTAAAGGTATATTTCAACATTTCTTTCAGATAGTGGGATGATACTATTATGATGAGTCATTATTTGACCCCATGCTCTTCCCTTCAAGACCCTGTTCCTGTGTCCCAGTTCCATACTACATTATTCATCTGACTATTTTTTGTGAACTGTAGGCAGCGTGTTCACACTGTGAGGAAGGAAAAAAGTAAGCACTTAAAACCGCCAGCATGCAGCCACTAAAATAACCCAACGTCTGACTGAACCTTCGATGGATGTGGCAGTCCCACAATGCAATGCACAACAGAAATGGAGCCGCTTGCAGCTGGAAAACAGTTGGGGATGACTCTGTTGTGGCTCAGTGATACTGAGCCTGTATGAACACAGATTTTTTTGTACACTAGCAACTGTCAGCGTTAACACATGCTAACTGAAATTTGAATGTGTATTAATTAAATATATATATTTATATTTTAATTTATCGGCTGTAGCAGAATTCTAACAGAACATAATGTTTTTAACCACCTTCATGGAATTCATTCATTTCATTTCTTCAAATTTCACAGTTGAATAAAGTGTAGGCAGAGAGAAAAGGGAGCAGATAAAGAAAGCAAGGGCCTAATTATCCCTGAGAACTGGGAACACGTTCTGCTCACTTTAACAGTTTCAGGTTGATGTTCTCACTACAGTCTCTCTGAACGGCTTCTTCCACCAAAATCCAGAGCTCTGCTGGCTCCTCTCTCTGTTTTTCACTTTGTTGGTCCGTACAGATAAAAATCGGACAGTTTGTTAATAATAATTGTTGTTCCTCCTCCGCCTAACAGCTGGAGAGCTGCTAGCATTGTCGTGTAGGTAAAAAAAAACAAAAAAAACCTGACCTGACTTTCATACATTTGGGGTTGACGTCTGTCCATCTCTGGTTTTAGAGGTGTTCATAACACTTGTAGGAAAGATTTTATTGCACTTAACATAACGAGTTGTCCAACCTGTCTCTGCTGCGCTCTGAGTGTGTGTGTGTGTGTATGTGTGTGTGTGTGTGTGTGTGTCGGAGGAGACTAAGACACACACAGTGAAACAGAAAACGCAGTAAATAACAGCAGAAGGAGACCGTCATGCTGAGCTGAAAGGAAACGAGTGCACATAAACAAGGTAAATAACAGAAATATTTATTTATTTATTTTGTTTTTCCATTTTTATCTTTGGTATCTTGGTGGAGGGGGTGAAACTGCTTTTCAGCGACTAAAAGTTTCAGTATTACTTTATTTATTTAGAGATGAAAATACAACATTAATTCAGAGTCAGTGCTTTGTCAGTGGAACTAGATTTAATTAATTTCTCATCCAGTTGTTGGATCGACATGAGGTCAGGTGCATTTCAATTTATGAAAATAAAATTCACACAGTTTGGTTGTTTTTGTCTGGTCAAAGAAATTGTTTCATTGTGTTTCTGCAGCAAACCTTCGTCCTTTCCATCTTTATCACAAATCACAACACATGAAGGAAACTGAAGGGGTGCATTGCTGGATTTGGAGTTAAGGTTGTGACCATGAACCACAACAGTCCGGTCCACATCCGGCCTTTGTCATATGTCATTTCCTGTGTCTCTAAATCTGAAACTCTGCCATGTTTAATCTCACTTCCTGATCTTTTCGACTCCACTTTAACACAGTGAAATAAGTCATAATTAAGGATCCCTTAGAACACGTGTGTGTTCTCAGGGGGAAGTTCATCAACTGTTCACATCAAAAGAGAATTTCAAATCTAAAGAGAGACATTTTTAATTTCTGATAAAAGCGTCTCATCGTGTGAATAATTCAGATCCTTTCATTGACTGAAAGTCACTCGGGCACCATGTGAGACGAGCCACATGTGAGCGGCGGCAACGTCTCCATCTTGTGGTCTTTATTGTCCCCTGTAGCAAGTCCAAAGAAATTCACTGACCTTTGACATTAAGCTGAGGAAAGTAAAAAAAAAAAAAAAGATGGCTTATCTGCTCCATCGCTTTTTTTCTTTTACATTTAGGACAGTTCAAAAACAGCCCACTAATGGCACAGGGAGCCTATTTTTATTACGTAATACTGTCACTTCCTGCTTTGTCACAGTGCATTAATGATGAGGATAAAAAACCCCTTGGTCAGACCAGAGACCTCCACATTATATCTTTCGCCACACATTCCCACCAAACCCCATAGAAAAGGGAGAATATAAATGATAAAAAGGCTGGTGTGTGCTGTTAATTTCTGTAAATTACTATCCTGCCACTACGCAGCAGTATTTTATCACAGCATCAGTCTAGAGAAAACATTCATCTCCTCAGGCGACAGAAAGCAATAAAGCATTAAAACTTTCAAACTGCGCTCAGCGCTCCCTCTTAGGTGGCGTGCACGCGAAGGCTATTTTTAATTGGGTTTTGGCTCCAGACCTGCTTCTCCAGCTGCATCTACTTGAACCTCAATCAACGGGGGTTCTGTGCAAGAAAGCAAGGTAATAGAATACAGCCACAGGTCATCGCGTTTAATAGTATGACTCATCATTAACACTTGGCAACGGCGATCGATCGGGGCGTAAGTGAAAAGAATACTTGAAAACAAGGCTGTGCTAGAGACTAAGTGCTCCATCAGATAAAGGAGGGCCATAACTCACAGGCGGGAGAGAAGGAGGCTGCTGCTGTTTTTCTCACTCTGAAGAAGGTTCAGATTACCGCTCATCAGCGTCCCTCTGCACACACAGGCAGCCACGCGCTCAGAAACGCTTCCTTCCTCTAACAGGATGGTTGAGGTTGACCACTCTTTATCAGCTGATACCTGACAGGGCCCATGACCGGGATTTTCAGCTTGTATTTTCTGGATGTTTTCTCTATAGAAGCTGAGCAGAGACTGACGTTATGAACAGTTTCATTATGTACATCTGAGAGGGAAGAGATCTGCACCCCTGGTCTAAATGATGGTTTAAAGCCCTCCCTTCACTGTGAGGAGCAAAATGAAGAAAATACTGAATCCTGCATTTCTTTTTTTTTGTTGTTGTTGACCAACAAGTAATTAAATTTAAATCTACTGAATCCAGAAAAACAGGCATTTCTGCACCTCTGTAGCTCTGGCTCTGATTCAAGAGAGTCAACATCTCCCCACTGAAACCCCGCGTTCTGAGAAATCAGGCCATGACTGGCCCGTAAAGTGTGTTATAGAAGAATAGTAAGCTGTTAACTCAGGCATTTTCATTTGACAGAATCCTAAAGCAGCTTGTAAACGTGTGTGAGCAGATAATTCCTAAGTATATGCTGTATAACTCCGGGCTCGCTTCCAGTGAATTACTGCTTCTGCCTGCTAGACACTTTTGGAACTTCCTGGAATTGTCAAAGCTATCCGTTAACATTCAAAATAGCCTCAACAACTCACACAAAGCCAAGAAGCTGAGGAGAAAGTGGGTCCACGAGCAGCACAAGTTTGCCAACGCAACTAAGTATTTCGTGCTTTCTGTTTCTGTCCCCAGGCGCTGAAGATTTTGAATCTTTAAAATGTACAGTATCGCTCGCGAGCGCTCCATCCACGGCCCTGCAGGGGATGCAATGCGCTGCCAAAGACACTGGTTGCCATGGTAGCGCTGACAGCACCTCCCCATAAAAGCCCTAGTTGATAGCAGCAGATAGCTGCAGAGAATTAAGCATCGCGCCCTGAATCACTGGTGCTACGAGCAGATGAAACACAACTGACTGCCAGATAGACCACTCAGATGTACGGGTGCTCTGCTGGGACAAATCCTGAGACTCAAATGACCTGTATTGGGAGTCAAGTTCACCCCTCGAAATAAAAGAACACAACTTTTTTTTCTAATAGCTAAAACTGTTTTGTGTGGTATATTTAAATCATTTGTAATTATCTCATCTTTGCATTTTTTTTTGGCAGAGAAAAACGTTTATGGCTAAAAAAAAGAAATTAAGTCCCATTCTGCCTTTTTCCCCCCACAGATTCTGAACTGCCCTGAGGGAAAGCACTTCCCGCAAAATTTGATGAACCTGCCTCTCGCTGCCAGAAATATAATAAAGAATGATTTTTTTGCGTTTAGCGTGGCAGCATTATGTCCACGCATGTCAATAAAGCTTGAATGGTAGGTCTCTTTTATGGCTGTGTTTCAACAGCAGCAGCAGTGGGGCTAATGCTGAGAGAGAAAGTACTGAGCCATGATCCAACAGAAGCCAAAGCCTCGCAGTCTGTCTGCAGACAGCTGGAGCAGACAGACATCAGCTTGGATGAAAAAGCTTAAACAGACAGAGAGGACTGCAGGGTTGTTTTTTTTGTTTGTCTTCACTTTTCCTCACTCCAGTTACTTGTTTTCTGATTAGACATCTTGACCAAGGCTTGTAACTGACATCACCAGCAGAAATGAAAGAGCTGAAACAGTGAGTCAGACCTATAATGGTGATGAAATAGTTCACAACACAGTGAAGTTGGGGCGTGTTAACTCCACTGTGCTGGACTTGATGCAACACTGAGCACAGAGCGGAGAGGTAATCCAGAACACAGCCTATCACTACATACAGATTAGAGCTCTGTAGCAGTGGTAGATTTTAGCTTATCACAGATCATATTTCAGTATCCTCTGCTGGCCGAGATGTTCTGAGACCCCAGAACCCCAGGGGGGTCTACAGCCTTAAAACCTGTGCACACAGGTTTGTGTTTCATGTAATGGAACGGCTGTCTACATGTCTTCAAGTATATCACGCCTCCTGTGCAGACACAGATGGAGGCTGAAGTTGCTGCTGGCCTTTACATGATGTTTTCACTACGTGGGCTGTGTAGATGTTTCTTAAAGTTCACTGGCTTTGGTTTCACAGTTGGATTCACAGTTTGATTCATCATAAATTTCATAAAGAATCTGCATAACTAAAGCAGCTATAATATCAACTAAAGCAGGTCCTGCATTATTACCAGGGTCCCTGTGTTAATGTCTAGTTTTAAGAGCTGGTATTTTAGTTTATATAGTTCTCACCTGGTGTATATCCCTACAACATTGAAATGACACACAACAAACTTGGGGCAAGCACTAACAGTATATCTTATTCCTCTGAGGCACAGAGCTCTGCTGTTGTCCAAAAACTATTAAAAATATATCCATGAGCTGCACTGGATGATGTGTTTATTTTGACTCAGTCCCACATACACAGTCCTGCTGTTCCAAATACTCAGCACCAAATGTGGATTAATCCACAGCTGAAAATAGTCCCCCAAAAGATGCATCATTTACTACTGTTTGAGTTACGTATGCTAAAAACAGCAGTGGGTCATCTGCTGGAAATGAATGAGCATTTTTTGGAAAATGAAACCATATATCTGTGTGAGCCAATTCACGTCTCCAGCAGCAAAGAGTGAGCTCAGATGTTAGTCCGTCTCTCAGTTCTGTGTCAGCCAGTAAGAAAAAAGACGCTGCAGTACAGGGATGCCAAAGAAAGACATTTTGACCTGAGTGTTACTAGTGGTTGGCTGTTTTTGCTGTCATCTATAGGACTGTCCACACAACACACTAATTTAATGGTAATTAGATTTAAGTATGACCTTCTTTATAAATGTTCTGTGGGATATTAAATCATCATAGCAGCCAAACACATGAAATAAAATACAAATGTCAACAGGTACATGAACCCAGCAGCTGAGATGGATGAGCAGAAAGACTAAGGGATGGATAAACAGGGATACTGACTGATACTCTGGTTATAAATAAGGATAAAGTCAATATGGCAGTGTTGAAGAGATGAGAACAGTAAGTCCCAGTTTAAAGACGGTCCTGGTGTATTCCAGAGGTCAAGAATGAGCTTTCATACTTTAAATAAAATATCCCATGTACTACATATCAGTGCTAACTGAACACAGGCACCTCCTGTTACCCTGACTGCTTACATCTTAAGCATGAGTGGACTCCCCCCCCCTTCACCTCATGGGAATTAAACCCCTGACTCTGGTCATATCTGCACTATCCTCGATCCACTGAACAATCTTCACGGCCAGATGACAGATCGTGTTTTATTTCCAGACGGCTCATCCACCTGGACCATGGCTTTGTTTACTCTATGTTTCAGACCCATTGCTCTCTGCCGGGCTGTGACTGCTGCGACGGGAGGTGGAGAGAGAAGGGAGGAGAAGCCATAACCACTGTCATTATTTATGTGTTCAGAGGTCAGTTACACCGCAAACACAGCAGCAGGAATAAATATGGATCCACGCAAAACTCCAGAACAATTTTAGTCACTGGCTTTAAAATGCCAGCGCTGCAGATGGAGGAGGTGTCACATTTCACTGCTCTGCACAGAGGGAAGAACATAAGACATAAAACATTCAGGTGTTTTACCACCTGAGTTGAAAGCTTCTCATGTGGTTGTATTTTTAGCCCTCTCACAAACATTTGATAGATAATATTCTGACTTCTAAGCTTCAACGTTATGGACACTGTTCTCAGATGTTTTGTTAGCTTTATACTTTATGGATGAATTCATATCTTTTGATGGTATATACCTGAAGGTCCAGAGGGACTGAAGCGTTAGTATGATTAATACATGGCGATGCTGAGGAGCAGAACTTCCTTCTTTTTATAACCAACATGACACTTTCCAACATGTCTGCATCTGAGATAGTTGGATGTGTGAACATCTCTCTTTAAAAACAAAAACATCTTTTGATGGTAACAGTGGAGTCAGAAAGTTTCTGGCCCCTTCACTTTTTTACAAACTTTAATGTTTCGTAGATTTAATTTGAAAGGGATAAAACCGCCCATCACTCTACACTCACAAAGTGAAAACAGTTGTTTAGATTTTATTTTTGCAAATGTATTAAAAATCTGATGCATCCACTTTGCTTTAATTATTCTGGAGATGTGTCTCCAACTTGACTGGAATAATTTTAGGTGTATACACATGCAGTGTGAATATACACAGGCCTGCGCCTTTCTAAACTACAGTATGTCCAGTCAGTTTGCTACAGGTGGACTCCACTCAAGTTCTAGACAAAAATTTCAAAAAACATATTTAAACTTTGTCATTATGGATCATTGACTATATATTGATGGACAGAATAGATGAAAATCCACAAAAATATCTGTAAAAAGTTAAATGTAGCCGCTGCACTTTTTGCCCACTAGCTGTGATATGAAACAATGTTTGTAAGAATGAGTCCACACATACAAGCGCCCCCTGAGGCGATACACAGTCCTGCTGATGATTTTATGCTATCTCACTGACTGAGAGCCAAAGGCAGTAAAGTGCTGAGAAGTGTGGCACTGCACCAACAAAGGCAGGAAAGAAGAAGCTCTGTGAATAAAGGAAATGCCACCAACACATTTGTTAGGCTCAGGGATACAAACAATCTGTTTGTTTACAAGGAAACTTAACAGTTAGAACTTTACAGTTATTTGATTGGTATTCAATCAACAGAAAACTGACCACTTCGATAATCAAATAATCATTTAAATCATCTGGTAACAGCCTCTACAACGATAAGATTTGCTATTTTTCTCTTTGTCCTGTTTCGGACTGATGGTCTGAAAAAAAAAAAAAATTAAATAAAGCCAAATAATCCTAAATTGCTGCTTTTATTCAAACCACAGAAGAAATTTCATTTGAAACAAGCTTTTTGGGGAAAGGTATACTGAAGACACCAGAAGAAGAAGAAGAAAAAAAAATCATCTAATTAAATGAACTCTGGGACTGCACTGTGGCTCCAACTGTGGGAGGACACCGAAAATTGCATCAAGCAAATCTGGAGAATGGAACCCATATGGCTAATGGACGTGGGTTATTGGTGCTGTTTTGGAAGGCTCCACGACACGCTGTCCTTCAGCTGCTGCAGCGCCACGGACCTCCACAAATCATTACTGCCGGATAATAGAACACACTTGATCAGACCCAGGAGGAAGGGATGCCAGGGAAAAGAAGACCAGCCTGTGAATAATGAGTACGGTCACCTTAGTCATATATCACCATCCGCGAGAAGATGACTTGGATAAGGGTGTCAGCGCGGAGGGCTGACAAATTTCTGCGCCATCCTCAGATTTCAATCCCACAGAGCCACCCTCCTCCTCCTCCTCCTCTTCCTGTCTGCCCCCCCCTCCATAATTCCTTACTAAATTACTCCATGCAGTAGCTACCTAAACACCGTCTTTGTAAATTGGGCATAGCAGGTTGACCATGATGAATCTGAAGTGATGACACAGCACGCCACAGGGCCTAGCAGTGTCCTACTCGCTGAAGTTATCAGGACCCGGTAACCAAGGTCACGCGGGTACAGTAGGTGGGCCTTTGCCTGAATATTGGATGCATTCAATTAGTGTTTCTGCAAAGGTGAACGTGAGTGAAATGTAATAACTGGCTCTGGTGTGAGACTGACGCACAGGAAAGGCTGCTGTAAGAATCAGACTGACTGACTAACTCTCTCCTCCTCTCTTTTCTTTTCACAGGTTTTACTGGCTCTGTCAGCCTCGCGGGGGCTCGAGCTCGGTTGCGTCGTCTCTCGCCAGGCGCGAGGCACTCGCATTTCTTTACTCCCAGAAGGTCACCGGAGAGCGTTTTCAGGCCCCTTCTTCAACGTCCGCTTCCAACCTGCCCACAGGAGTCATTGAGATGAATAGGACATTATGCTGTCCTGGCTGCTGCTAGGTGCGAGCCATCATGACCTCTGATAGCTCAAATTAGACCCTCAGGAACTCATCTACTGCCATCCCTCTGATGAGGTCCATACTCAAAGGCTGTGATGCATCGGTGTCACTCTGAGGTGATGCTGAAGTTGTCTTTAGGTTGAGGTGAAAGGTCATGACTTCAGCATCTTTTCTGGGAATTTGGAATTTTACAGTTCACATCCCCATAAACCTGAAAAGTCTAAAAACTCATATATTCAAATTTAACTACATTATGTTCATCGTAAGCAAATATAATCTGCATCTATACTGACATCTGCATATATGTTTAGACAATAAAACCCTGACACGTGCAGAACCACACTGTCTAAACTTTATTCTGAAATACCATCATTTGCATATGCACATATAATGAACTCTCACCACCTCCCGCGTCCCCCGACCTGTCTCCTTATTGACACATACCGTCAGTGTCTCCAATGTCCATGTGGGACAAAAAAAAAAATTTTTGAAATCATTCAGCAGATACTGTCTCCTCATCATCACATTCAGACTTTTACTGCAGTGTCAGAATGAGTTCAGCTGACTGTTGTCTGTGAAGAGGGAACTGCCAGCAGCCAAAACCAACAGGACCCCTCATGATACAGATGTGTCAGAGTGTAAATAGACAGGCTAACAAACTCAGAGGCTTATGTTCAACACTTCACAGCGAGTGAAGGTCTGAGTGTTGAGTTGCACCAGTTGTACAGTGCAGGATAAAGCCCACCGATGTTCCACAGATGTTATTTTTACCGCATGATCTGATATTCAAGCCTGACACTGTGCAAACCTTTACACAAGACTGGAAACGGACTAACAGCCAAAGAAAAAAGGAGTCAGGACGGCATTAAAGACACACAGAGCCACAGAGCAGTGACTGGTGAACGTGCTACGTCCTTTTAAAACAGCAGAAACGTTTTCTAAATGATGTCTGGTGGGAAATATCAAATCAAATTAGCTCTGTTTTTCTTCAAATCCTGGTTACTGCTGTGTTTGTGTCTTCAGATACACATATAACCTTTAGAAAAATCATCCACATGAGCATTAGGATTAGTAAACTAAAACATCTGTGTTAAGTTAGAGGAAGATAGTGGAAATGTTTTTTAAAAACTGCTCAGGCAGGGAAAGATCAGGGTCGTCTTAAAGAAAGAGGCAGGGCTGTGGCACCATCACGCCACCACCGCCTTTACCTCCCAGAGACAAGAGTCAGGAAGATCCGTGCAACCACAAGAGCTCGCTTGTCACAAAAACCTATCCACGGGTCCTTTTTTTAAACTAATTAATTAATTAATTTTGGGTAGGAACAGTCTTGCAAAGTAATGCTATCAAGTAAACTTATACAGCACAAATAAAAAAAGCTTTTATTTCCTCTTGATTCTTCCTGTCAGAGCTGTAAGGTGTTGTGGAGTCCACTGGCCTGAAATATGGCAGATACAGGGCACAAGTGGAAGAAAGAAGAATCTCCAGGAGCTTACATAAGCACTGTAACATGCAACACACCTCACACAGCTCATTACCCTGCACTTTGCCTTTTCATCTTCATTCTCACAGGCTGCCACAGAGCTTTAGGCGCTTAACTAATAACAAAAGCCCTCTTAGATAGTTAATGCAGAGTAATGATGACAAGCAGCAGCACTGAAAATAGCACCTGTCGCCTCAGACAATAATAAATCCCCCAGAGACAAGACTGATGGCGCACCGACACAAACACGGTAAGAAATGCTGAACGCTGAGGCGGCGAACGTGTTAACTGGACTTCTCAGTTTCAACTAATCCCCTCATCCTCCTGAAATGCTAAGAAGAGGAACCTGAGAGGAAAGAGCTGGAGCCAGTGTTAAACACTGGACGTGGAGGCAAGTTCATGATCCAAATGAAACAGTTTAACATTGGAGCATCTGAGATGCTCCATGCTCTGCCCTGCACAGGTAAAGATTGTTTTTTTTTTTTTTTTTTTTTTTTTTTCTTTCAAAAAAGGAAAAAAGGAGGGTTGAGTCATGAGCTGCTGCAAAAGAAGAGAAACCCCGCAAGACGGAAACCCAAGTTTGTT
>JBBMJY010000011.1:18528805-18543171 GCA_037833715.1 Toxotes lorentzi | reverse complement strand
CATGGGAGGTGGGGGAGGGTTCGGGGTCAAACGGAAAAAGGTGAACGGTGGGGCGTTGGGGGTGTTTCGGGTTTTGCTTTGCGGGGGGAAGGGGGGTTTTTTTTTTTTTTTTTTTTTTTTTTTGTCTTTAAAAAAATGAAAAAAGGATGTTTGATCAATGAGCTGCTGCAGCAGCAGAGCAACCCTGCAGGACGGAAACTCAAGTTTGTTGTATTCTAAGTGCAAGTTGCTCGTTGATGTGACAGAGGAAGAGCAGAGGTTTCTGCAGGAATCTTATCCTGGGTTTACAGCCAAAGAAGGGACCATAAAGTGCCATGAGATCACCATAAACTCTGTATGGTTCCCACCTGAACACTGTGTGTGCATATGAAAGGGATCTTTGAAGTGTGTGTTTTTTTCCTCTGCCTTCTGCATGCAGATACTTTTAAATAAAACTATTCCAATTAATATAATAAAAATTAATAATTAGGCGACTGAGATTCTGTTTACCTGGCATCCTCATCGGGACGAGGCGGGCTCTCAGGACTCAGGAGGACCAGCCGGGATGCAGCGGAGGTCACAGAGCCTCCCTCTCTACATCCCCTCCGGAGCCTTGTGGGTTCAGGTTACAGGGGACAAGCAGCGGCAGCGTGGAAGTCAAGACGGCTCCAGCTGAGAGGATGTTCCGCTCGGCGTGCAGCGCGCGCGCTTGAGCAGCCAGGTGCGCAAAAAACCACGCAGGAAGAAGTCAGCACGCGTCCGGTCTCGACTGGATTGTTACTTCTCGACCTTCTCACGTTGTTACCGGGCTGTGAGGGGAAACACAAAGCCCTTCTGAAGTCCACTTGTATCGGGAGCGCCCTCCTCCACCACCCCGCGGATCATCAGTGTGGCGGTCGGGACGCGCGGAGCTCGCTGTTGTACTGCTGACTGGAGGAGGTTGCGCGGGGAGAGCTGGGGCGTGTTCCTGGAGGAGGAGGGAAGGAAGGAGGGAGGGGGGGGGAGAGGAAGGGAGGGGGCGGATGCTCCTCTCATTGTGAGGGCGTAAAAAAAGTTTGTAAAAGTGCATCAGGGAGTCACAGTTTCCAGATTTCTGACAATTCAGGTGTGTTTTAGTCCAGAGTTTTGGGATAAGATGCAGATTACAGGTTTAAAATTTGGTGGTTGTTACATGAACATGCTACTTATTTTATAACAGGGATTCTGTGGTGTCCATTAGCTGATGAAAAGAATCCTGAAATCAATTTCAAACTGAGAGTCTTCCTTAAAACCTTGTTGCTGTCACTCAGTCTGAGAGAGGAGAGCTAAAATAATATTATATTAATAATAATATTATAATATCTTTCTCCTGACATTGTGTTGGACTGGTCGTAGCTACGTGAAAAACCCTAAAACACCCCCCTCCTCATAACGAAGCCATGTCTGCTTCCATTGCTGAATCATCCTCTCCCTTTGTTTTGAATCTTTTTTTGAAGGAACACAGACCTAAAACTGTCCAGTAACTGACAAGGAAATAAAACAAGCAAAGACCAGAGAAAGGCCTGAACATTTATGTGAAATAAAAAAATCTTTTTTATTTTTTTCCCATCTGAACACATGGGCACGGTTAAGTTGTGGCTCGTTTCGAAGGTTAACCAACTTCACGTTTCACCCTGTAGAGAATATTACGCGGCAGTAAGCCAGAGAAGTATTATAGACGATTCCATGGATGCAGCAGGTTGTACTGAGCCTGGCATTAAGCAATAAAGGCGAGTGAATTGTGCAAAGCAAATGAAGCCTCCAGAGAGACATCCACTTGAGTGCAGGCAGAGGTCAAGATCATCTTGCACAAATAAAGGAACCAGTGAGTGAGTGATGACTGAACGGATGTTCTGCTGCCTGTTCATTTCCTCCAGTTACTCGTTAACCCTAACTCCATGAGTTGTAGATATGTTTATGAATTTCAACCAGATTGTGTGAACTGTGAATATTCTGTTTCTTCTCTTGGAGAAAAAAAATGGCGGAGCATCATTCCTACACCTGTAAGCATGTCCAACAGTGATGTCAGAGTGTACGGACACATCCTGGTGTACAGTTTTCATCACTGTAGCAAGGTGAGAGGTTGAACCACTGCGCCATTACATGTGTGGGAATGTGCAGTATCTTCTGAGGATGAGGAGCTGTATGTGCATTTATGTAAATGTGTTCTGTGATGTGGTTGTTAGATCACATCAACAGTCAAACAGCCAAAGTCAAAGTGACACCTTTCTTACTGTCAGTCTGCAAACTCCTAATCAGAATCAAACAGAAGTGTGCGTGTGTGTGTGTGTGTGTGTGTGTGTTTAAGAGATTATACACCATGAGCGTGGAGTAAAATGGATTTCACGTCACTTCAACAATATTCGAGCTCCCTCTCTGATTGCAAATAAGCCGTCAGTTTGCTGGTAAGCAGCTCAGTGTGCCTGTGCAGGGGTCCGACCGCGTCATCCCCCGCTCGTCTTTTACAAAAGCTATTTGAGGAGGCTGGTGTATCGCCCGCCTGCTTAGGACCGCCAGATGGTCCCGCGTAAGAACTTTGAATTATTCAGCCATCCCGCAGCAGATTGAAGCTGTCATGTGTAAGACAACTTGGCTGGCCTCTTCCTGCGCTAGGGAACGCCAGCGGATGAGCGAGCACAGCTACTGTACTGCAGAGACGCTACACAGTTACACAACTCCACACTGAAATATCACTAATGCAGAGTTTAGGCCCCGGCTCACAATTTACTGCAGCGATGAAATGTTTTTTTTTTTTTCCTCTTTTTTCGATCAGACTCCGAGTGTGTTATGCTTTCACAGAGAGGGATGAGAATCATAAATTATTCACCTGATCCAGCTTTTATGTGTGAATGCTGAGTTTACAGCGGCGCTGGCACATCTAGAAACAAGCAGTTAAGCTTTTTAATAGATACACAGGATCTGTTTGTGCCATTCTCTAATGCATCACATTAAGTAAGAGTGTCAGACACAATTATGGAAATGACTAAAGTTGGACAAGGAAAAAAAAAAAGAAAAAAAAGCCATAAACCAAAACATTGTCATAAATTTTCTGCAAGACATCATGTGGGTCCTTCGATGTTTAATGTGCTACAATTACCCACACTGGCCATTAGTGATATTAGAGTGAAGCTTTACTGATGGCAGGGATCATGATTAGAGCCATAATTTAGCAGGATAACTCTTGTCACTTTAACACAGCCACTGACACTATGAATACATGCCATTACCAAATACTGCGGTGTGATAGAAAACCAGATTAGGGATGATATATGTTCCATATTTCACCCCCCCCCCAAACTTTGTCAAGGTTGAGATGATCTGAAATGAGCGACATGGATGCGGTCTCGTCCCTATTTTTGTTTGCTGTTAAAGTGCGTGTGGGGGTCGGAGGAGGGTGGGGTGGGGGGCTAATCCCTTCGAAACAAGATGAAGAAATCCACTTCACATGGAGGGTGATGTGCGTATACCTGAGTGTGTGTGGTGTAATCAACCTAAGAGTGGCCCATTAATCCAGTTCGGGGAGTAGGGGAGGGGGGGCACTTTGATCTCTGGTTGAGTGGCTATGCAGCGAAGCCATCCAGCTCACCTCCTCCACTAAGAATCACTCGAAATTAGGAAGGAGACTTCTTCTTATGTGAAATGGGTTAATACCGCCTCTACAGTCGAGAGGCCTGTCTCGCTCACACACACACACACACACACACACACACACACACACACACACACACACACACACACACACACACACACACACAGCTTAGACGCGAGGCTCATTTTGAGTAAGTGGCCAAATTTCAGATGAGGGCCTCTTTGCAAGAGGGGAAACAAGGTAGTTATGTGCTTTACAAAACAACCTGTGTGAAGAACATTTAACCAATCTGAGATCCTAACACTGTAATTTATCAGGTCTTTACTGTAAGTGTCTGCTAATTGCGTGTGACTAATGTATATGTGCACATTTACAGTGTGTGTTGATTCCAGGTACTAAACCTTAAACCTGCTGGATGTTGGTAAATTACAAACTGGTAAAATGAGTTTAAAGTTTTGATAAAGTTGCAATAAATTTGTATCGTTGCTTAATTATTATGAAATTCCTCCACTTTTTTTTTCAGCCAATAGTTAACACATGATGAAACCATGTGGCTGGTACACATGCAGCAGACAGAGGGCCACATTAGTATTCAGTTGGTATCGTGTGGTGCTGTAAGTCCGGTTGTTAATTCTTTATTTTAGCTCTGTTTTTGACCCACAGCTAACTGAAACTTGTCATGTCAGTCTATGTCAAGGATTTTTCTTTACCATTAAAATAAATAAATAAAGAAATCAAATTTTAAAAAATCAAACTAGTTACATTTACAGTCTTTTTTTAATACAACAAATAGTGTGATTGTTAAAAGCAATCACACTATTTTAATTACACCACAATAATTGTGCCTCGGAGATTATTTGACACGTTAATTATGTGTGATTATCATCCTCGGTCTTTATTCCAGTGCCTTCCATTTTCTGCCATAGGGTTGTTGTCTACCCTGGAGGCTCCATTTTTGAGGAAAGATGTTCTCTAACTCTGCAGCAGTGAAAAATGTTGAAAAATCTGTTTACTGTGTGTGTGTGTGTGTGTGTGTGTGTTTTTTTTTTTTTATTGCTCTCACTAAAACTTCTTTTTATTCAGTGCACCCAAACGCCTCATGAACTTCAAACAATATACACCAGTCTGTTGTTTAAAGCTGCTCTTTAGGACACATATTGACATCCTCATACATAACAGGCTGCATGTGTCAAACTCAAGGAGGAGAGGGTGCACTGGGCTCCCACAGACACTGAGGAAGGCAAGGCTGTAAATATTCATGGCGGAGCTGACAGCATGCAGTGCCTCTCCACTGGCTCCTGTCACTCCATTGATCTCTCATACATGACTTTCACGTCCAGTGACCGCCCTGCCTCACCTCAATCATGTGGGATGACGTGCCCTTTCTCCCACCTGCTTGATGTCAGTTCCTCCAGGAGATGGGCGCATGCTGATCAGCCCCTACATCCTGGGATCCTATATCCCCTTTGTCATTATGGTATGCACACTGAGGAATCTAAAGCAGCTTGTAAAAGATCCCTCCTTTACATTCTTTTTATTTTCAACCTGTGATGTTCTGAAAATGCAAGGGTTTCATGTCCTTGTTTCATTAAATCTGCCTTGAACCATCTTCTTCTTGAATTCCTACGTTTCCCAGAATGCACTATAATAAAACTCAGAGATGAGCTGTGAACCTCTTTGTCTGTTTGAATGTTCACATTTGTGTATGCACATAAAAATCATCCGTCTTGATAAATGTGAGAAAGAGCATTTTTGTAGTTCCAGCTACACCACTTACTCACAATGCTACAGTAATTGCGGCTGCAATGCATCATGGTCCATTGAGGCTTCATTGCTGTCTGGAAAACAAGCCTGGAAAGATCCTGTGCTTTCTGATTCTGAGAAACTGACACCAGAACCGAATCCCAAGTGAAACCATGAGCAACAGTAGAAGTGTAGAAGAGTGAGCTATGTTTGGACAGTGGTAATCAACCCAAGTTGTGGTTTATGATTTCTTAGTGTTAACGTGCCAGTTACCAGGTTAATTGGAAACATTTTAATCTAATTTAAACACCAACATGTCATGTCATGTCATTATCTGCTGCTTATCTGGGTCCAGGCCCAGGTCACGTGGGCAACTGCCGCCCAGTCCACAATGCACTGAAGTCCTACGGCACCACCATGGGAGGTGGTGCTCCCTGGAGTGGGGCTCAAACCCACGACCCCAAGAGATTGAGTCTCGTGCTCTACCAACTGAACTAACCGGGCGGCTAAACACCAACATATATGAGCCAAAACAAAACCAAATACAGCAGGGGTGGGATCAGCTCTGTGATCATTTTTAATACTAGAAATAATACTTTTGTCATGAAAAACCTTTCAGAAGATAGGATGTTCTGTATATGTATATACAGTTTCTGAGAAATGTGTACAGTCCAGAGATAAAGTCCCTCAAAGCCTCTGATATACTTGCTTCAAAGGATGTGTTTGTATGTGGATGATGGTGTATATTCTATTATAGCATGAATGGTAGGGGAAGTCTATCATGGATATGAAGCTAGGTCAGAAGCAGACTCTGAATTCTCTCAACATGAAAAGTATAGTAACCTCATCTAATGTAGTCAACTTTATGTTATTCAGAACCTAAAGTTCTCAAAACCAACACAACAGGCTCCATCCAACCTTAGTCAGGAGGACAGTCATCAAAGAGGGTTAGCTGATGTGGGTTTTCCTGTTCCGATGGATCCCCCACATGGGTTTAACCCACATCACTGTCAGTGGTTCTATAGGTTTGCACTCACCAAGGAAACTCAGAGCTCAGAGCATGGTGCCATTGCTAAAATATTTCAGCTGGGACAAAAAAAGGTTAAATTATTACCCAAACATTCCCCTCTAAGCATCCATCACATTTTACAGATTAACTTCCTGGTTCAACATTGAACTGTTCCTGTGTAAAGTAGGATTGTTAGTGACACTATGGTTGTGCTTTTATTTGGACCAGGACCCTGAATCCGAAGCAGCTAAATGGAAGCCATCATTCATTCACCTGTGACTGTCCCACTGTGGTAATGTCAAATGTGTTATCATACCAGATAAAACTTTTTTTCTATCAAAATAAAAACCCCAAGTCGTAAACTTGTTTTTTCTCTGGTATAAATGCTGCACATTAAAAGGTGTGTACTGTGCCATGACAGTTTTGTAGGTCAGTCGGGACAGTTCCTCACATTTTCCACAATCCTGCCTTTATTTAATACTTGATGTCTTCTGACAGTCCATGCACTTTAAGTGAGTCACCTCGGATGATGTTTCTAGTTTTTCACACACACTTTATATTATCTGTTCAGTCTTGTACTGTAAATAGAGAGACGGCGTGTTCTGTTCCTGAGTGGAAACACAAGGGGAATCAGATTGTGGTGGCGTCTGAAACCTTGTCAGGTCGTCAGGGTTTTGTGTCTCCTTTCACAGACCCTCAATGTGCTTTTGAACATGTCCCTGTAGCTGCAGTAGAGCAGATCCACAGTGTTCTTGCTGTTTTATGCCTAAAGAAGACGCAGCTGAGACTATAATGTTTAGACTGTGTGTAACTACATTTCAGTGCTTATGATCATCGATTTCCTGTGCTGCTTTTCTCAGGTAATAATTACCCATCTACACTGAAAGGCACTATGCCCACGTAATTATTTTCATCATACACCATAGACCTTTATACACTCTCTTTCACTGTGTCTTCAGCAGAACAATCAATACATTGACAGAACAGAACCTGTATTTACTGTTACTCGGCTTGAAGATATTAAAGAAACACATAGTTGTACGCTTTGCATGCAGTGTCTGAAACCCATCCTTCATCCTGATGTTCCTCCTCGATCCCCTCTGGCCTTTGTTCTGGTCATGCTTCGTGAACCCTGGCTGATGTACAGGTGGATCTTAGAGATGGAGGGAGTGGGGGTGTGGGGGGTCACAGCCTGTTTGCAGAGAGGATGAAGAAAATCTGTCATTATCCTCCGCCTACCATTCCTCTCATGTTGCCTGGGACTTGACTGTTAATTGCCTCGAGAATTCGTCCAAACAGGCTGGGAAGAAACGGCGCAGATGGAATTGTGAATCGATCAGCTTCCACGAGCCTTACAGAGAATCTTCTTTTCCTCGTGAAACTAATGTCGAAGCACGATTTTCCACTAGGTGTTGTTATTTTAGAGAAGATGGTAAATGTTAAAATGTTATACCTTGCATTAATTCCACTATTCATCTATCCTACACTCTCCAGTTGCAGTCTACAATACAGCTGACATTACTGCTCAAAATGATATACAGGCACACTGTAAATCAACATGAGCCTGTTTCAGAGCGTGAGATTTCACATCATAGATGGAAAACTTTGTGGATAAAGGTAAAGGCTGAAAAATGTTATTTCCTGTGTTAAAATTTCCACAACAACAAAATGGAGTCAGCTGCCCTGTCAGGGAGGCAGTGGAGACACCATGACAGAGCGCAAATGCATCAATTTTACGATTTAACAGGAGTTTAAGATTAAGTTTGACTTAATTAAACTAATCCCATGAACCTTTTTTCTGTGTTTGTTTTAAGGCGACAGACCTCCACAGCATCATCTCCGCATAATACATACATATGTACATAATCCACTGGCAGTTCAGTAGAGTCAGCACACAGAACACAAGTCAACACAGTCAGCAGGGCTCAGAGCTGAGCACAAAAAGGAACTTAATGGAGAAGGGCAGCTCCGTCAGGGAAAAGAAAGATGGCTGTGCAGCAAATCCATCAGCAGGAGGAAACAGTAAGGAGAACCAAGGCTGACTCTGAGTCAAACCAGGTCACAGGATGAAGAGGGAAAGTGCAGAGAGGAAGAAACTTGGCTTGAGGGAATTTAGGTGTTTGTCCGAAAGTCTCAGATTGAAGATGTAGGTTTCATTTATTCTTTCACACCGTGTCAAATGTGAAGTCTGTGATTTAACTGAGCTTCACCGTTAAACAAATAAACTCGAATGGAACAGAGGCATATTGAATTTGAGGCTAAATGTTAATCTCTGCGTCCATTTCCCAAGAACTCAGCAGGTAGACAGAACCCCCATCTGTTCCTCACACAAAGGAAGTCGCTCTATTTGCTCCATGTCTCCTGCAATCAGCCTGTAGACTGAGTCTGTCCCAAGAGCAATACACCAGTACAACTGGAAACATCACCAGCTGCTGAAGTAGCTGATGTACAAGCAAAGCAGTCAGATGTCAGTTAGTCATTACACCCAAGATAAATCCATCGACTGTGATTTGAAACAGAGATAGAAAGATATCATCTTTTTAATTGTACCTATTCTTCCTTCTTCAAAATGTCTACATTAACCACAATGCAGCTCTGCCGCTGACAGTCTGTGTTACGTTAGTAGTGCTAATGTTGCCTGGAGCCACTAGCCTCATGCAGAGAGGGTGGGCTAACTGTACGATCCCAGAACTTCTTTTTAAATTTTATAACATTTAAACCTGTAGTATTCAGCACCAGCTGACACTGTGACATCTCCTCACGCAGCTCCCTCCGGAGACACGAAAGGCTTTGTACGACTCCTGTTTTCACATATGCTGCAGTGCTCCTCAACATCTGGAAACAGACTTTGATGTGTGAGACATCAGTGGCGTTCCTCTTCCTCAGACTGCAGGAACACATGGCTAAGATCTGATCACAGTGCAGTAGGACATGCAGTCAGGACATCTTGAGCTAATACTCGGAGTAAATGGCACCTTCAGACTTTTTCACATGTTGCTTCTTCCATTGCTGCTTAACATGGTCTCATTTTACTCACTGTCCTCACCAAAGATCATTAAAGTTTCATCTTATTTAGGCCTGTGAATCTCTAAGTGTGGACAAAATGGCGACAACGAGCAGTGTAGGGCTTGAATGACGAAAATGATCGTGAGGTGAGCAAAACAAGCACTTGATAATGAAACGACGGTGAAATTGGCGAAGCTCAGTGTGCGGGATATTTGCTGGAGATCACAAATGAGGATTTTAGCGTGGGTGTCATTTTGATTTATGGATGTCAAAAACACGTTAATAAGTTACGGCTTTTGGTGAGTTAGGGTTGCCAAAATCCCATCTTCCACATCCTGTGTCTTTCAGTGAGGGATTTCAGTTCAATGGCTTTAATAACATGCATGAATGGATAGGCTTTTTTTTTTTTTTTAGAAAGAAATTTGTTGCAGTACTTTTTTTTCTTCCCCTCCTCTTTCTGCTATTAGCAAGCAATCAATGGCCAATTGCCTTTTTTAATGCCTTCTCTGGGATCTTGCTGAAAGTCAGACACACTTCAAAGTATCCGCCTTAACTTCCTCCTCGGCTGCCCCTTCATTTCTGCTCAGCAGTGGGTACAAATAATAAAGATAATGTTCGCTGAGTAATGATTTCCCATTTTCTCCTTACTTGTACCCTGTTATTAGTTAGATCAGTATGGCAGTGAAAATTAATTTTCTTTTCACTTAGAGGGGACATTACCATGATTAATTTCAGCATGGAGTGGAGGAAACTGGAGGATTGCTGCAATATGAGGAGTGAAATCAATTTGCTCTGATGTGAGAAGAGCCGGGGAAATGTGGGGTATAAACAAGTATGAAATTACCCTCTCTGTCTTTTCCTCTAATAGGAAGAGAGCGTCACTTGGCAAGGCCCCCTTTATGCTGGAAACGTGACCCTCCGTGGCCTCCACTGGGATGACAAGAACTTGGAAATGAAATTCTCTCTATCTTTCGGCCATTATTTCAGTATCACACACCCCACTTGTGTGGCTAGCAACCGGATAATCAATTTATAGGCAAAGATAAGGGCAAAAAAAAAAATTTATTCTGTGCTGTTTCTGTTAGTTTTATTTGGAGGCAAATCATTGGCATAATAATTTCAGTTAAATCAGCATCCATCCATTAGTGAGGGTCGCAGAGGCGGGGGGCAGGAGCCAGTCCCAGCTGACACTGGCCGGGGTATACCCAGGAAGGACAGGTCACCAGTCTCCAGTCAATAAGCTCAATTCAGATCTAAAAATTCAGCTGGGTGCCCCAAACATGGTCAGTCAAATTCAGATCTGAACATCCAATGCCATGATTTCTGTGGAACTTCCCATCCTACCCACACTCCTGTTTCTCATTTCCCTCATTTGCGCCCCTGTATTTACACCAGCCCCAGTCAGTCGAGCCTGAATGGAATTAATCCATGCTCTAGCCAGCATGGGTGTATTAAGGAGAACTGGATACTAGATACCATCTTCAGAGATGGCACCTCATTCATTCCTTTGAGAGCTTCAGACTGGGTGCACATGCCAAAGGGGCCTCGTCATGCATTCAGTTGAGACAGCTGAGAGCTTCATGTACAAGACCGGCCAAGCCACGTGACTTCCTGTTCCTGATACATGAGATATATGATCATGTGACTCTTCCTGTTATGGGCTGGCTTGGACCTTCTCCCTCTCCCTTTTTTCTCTCCTTTGTTTCCTTTCCTGGTGTGTGCTGTTTGTCTTTGTTGGTGTCTTTTGTCTGTCTATGTGTGTGTGTGTGTGTTGGTTTGTACAGAGCGTGGGGACCTCAAGATTTTCCTGCCAGATCACCTGCACACCTGCAGTTAATCTCCTCATTATTCCTCCTGCCACTGCTTAAGACCAGTTCTGCACTCCACTCTTCACCAGTTTGTCTGCTCATCTACTCTATAGATACGTCAGCCTAATCTCAGTGAATTAGTCCTTCCTTGTTCCCACAGTTTTGTTGTGTTTCTTTGAACTCCTGCCTTCTCACGTGCTGGATTCAGATATTGCTCTCTCTCTCTTCTCTGCATCAGGATCACCATCTCAGCTTGTCCCCTGACTAAGACTTGCTGGATCACGGGAATCCTGCACCTCATCAAGCTCTCTCTGCCTTCTTTGCTCTGGGACCTCGTCTGCACCATCGAACCTGGCTACCTCCCACCTGTCCCCAACAAACCCCTCTACTCCGTCCCCCAGCTGTCATAGATTCATACCTCTGCCTGCAATAAAATGTCTTTGGATACAACTCTGTGTATTCCGTGTGCTCAGAAAAATGTATTCAAAAACATTATTCAGCTGCTTCTTTAATTTGTTTCCATAGGTTTTACACTGTTTTTGCCATGCACCTGCTGCCAGTGACAAAGGTACATTATTATAATGATTCACCAGCTACTGGCCTCATGTGAACTCATTACAATGACCAGGTTTTACCCCCAGACTGATACCAAAATACTTCCTAACATTACAGCCAATCAGTATGTGATGAAAGCGTGTTTGTTAACGTTCCGCTCTAACAGCCGCCGCTCTTCTGGTTTCAGTCCATCCAGCAGATGTTTAACCCGGATGCTGGGATTTGCTCCCATTCGGTCACAGGAGCATTAGTGAGGTCCAGCACTGATGCTGGTGATGAGGTCTGGCTCGCAGTCAGTGTTCTTGCTGATCCCAAAGGTGTTGAGGCAACTCTACTGCCAGGCACAACATTCGTAATCCACAAAATGTGTTTTACTCAGCATCCTTTGTTATTCACTTTGAATTATTGTTTGTTCTTTCATCTCCAGTGCACCAGCAGCTTTGATTCAATTTCATATAAAATCAACCAGACTGTATTATAAATAAAAATTACCTGATTCTAACTGGGGGTTTCTGCTCATACTGGTAATACATACCGGTAATGGCCAAGTTGGAGTTTAGAGACTGGACATCGTCGTCCTTCACGCTCGCTCTGAGAGGCGTGAAGGTTGCTTACCAGCCGGACACTGAGAGTCATCACACTTGGAGGATGAAGACTGATGGAGGAAATCCTTGTCTTATTTTGACATGCTGAGGATCTCTACTGCAACGCCAATGAAGACAGATGAGCACTAACGCGGGCTGATCTTTGGGGATGCTCAGTTGTCATCTCTCAAGTGGACGGAGGCCGGAGGACTGTCCGGGTGGGCAGGCTGGTGTCCTTGGTCGCCGGAGCAACTCAAGCTCTGAGTCCATCGGGGATGGACCCACTGACTCATTAGAAGGCGAAGGGTGAGATGGGGCTGCCAGTGTTTTTCATCAGCTGGTCTGAGACAGAGCATTGATGTATGACGGGAGCTTTCCTCTAACACTTGGTCTGGTGGATCAATAGCGTGAGAGCTGGCTGAGCTGGGGAGGGATCTCATGAACGACAAGCTGCTTCAGACTAAGAAGGATGGCAGGTCTTTCTTCCAGGCCCTCAGACACTGGGGAGTGACTGAGGCTGTGATTACATATGGAACACTACACAGCAGCCTCTGAAACTCATCATTCCTCAGTGGACTGAGCTGCTTTCTCTAGAATGTGAAAACACTTGAAAGCAGTCGCTCTCTCCTCTGAAGTCTTCCATGTTGTTGTCAGCTCGTTCAGCTTGTTGTTCTTTTCTAAAAACTTCTTTAGAAATTCTTGGTTTTGAGTTTGTTTTGTTCCTTCAATCACCAGGTCAGTTCAGTTTGGTATGAAACAGAGGAGGCTGATTTCACTGGACTAAAGTGGAACTAATGAACATAATAGTGTAACAGCCTCAACAATGGGGAGGGAAGAATCCAGATGCTTCTCAATCTCAATGTAAAAACATAACAAAAATATATTACAACCAAAAGTCTTGTATTTAAAATTTTACATAAGTAAAACTACTTATGTATCAAAAGCAGAAATATGAACTGTACAGAAAAATGGGTGCTGAGTGTTATTTTATTTTTAATATTGAATCATTTAACTCACGTTAATATTAACATATTAATTTGTAAGCAGAAGCACAGAGAGAAAAAGCTCATCCAATAAATAAAACATTTAATGAACCCATACATAATGAAAGAAAACCACAAAACAGACATGCCTACAGGTACACGAGGGCAGACAGCCAACAGAAGACAGCAGGCTGCAAGGGAAGGTCAGCACAGAAAGACCGAGGACAATGATGAGGACTGAGTTTTAGTCCTGACAGGGCTGAGGACTAATTAAGCATTTCTTTAAATGAGCTCTAAATAAACATTATCTATCCAACTCTCCAATAGTTTCTGGGACGGAGTCACATTCAAGCGCAGCTTTAACAGACTCAAACTGACTGAAAGTACTTTTTCTGCAGTCATCTTCTTACTGCACCTCTTGAGAAGTCATATGCAGTTGTTCTTGTGTGTTTGAGCAGAGAAGTCAAGTCTTCTTTATGCACAGGATCACCACAGCTACAGAGATTCATTTTCAATGGATCACGAATGTATGAACTAAATGTTGTCCCGGTCCATTCTGTAGATGTGGAGATATAAAGATAACTTCAGCCAGCTGATAGCATTGGGGGAGGGGGCTCTATCCTACGGTTGGCAAAACATTTCACACAAAAACCAAAATCCAGGCGATCACAGAGTCATTCAGAGACATCAGGGCTAATTTCACAGTAGTCTGATGGCTGATGGGATATCTAGTCTGGACACACTGAACGACATTTCCATGGCTAGAGACACAGCACCAGTTGTCAGTTGGAACAGTGGCTCAATGGTTAGCAGGTCTTCCAAGTTGAAGACTGCAGGCTCACAGCTTGGTTAGGCAAAGCTCCATGTTGTTATCTAGAACCAAGAACAGCACTGATCTTATTTTAAGTGATCTGACTTCGACACCTGGTATTTACCTGCTGTTGTTTCCTTTAAGTGTTCAAACATCACCGGATCATACCTTAATCTTCGACCATAAAACTCCAAATGAATTGAATGGAGTGGGGGGGGGGGGGGGGGGGGGGGGGGGGGGGGGGGGGGGGGGGGGGGGGGGGGGGGGGGGGGGGGGGGGGG
>JBBMJY010000011.1:18492710-18524017 GCA_037833715.1 Toxotes lorentzi | reverse complement strand
ACACACACACACACACACACACACACACACACACACACACACACACACACACACACACACACACACACACCACATTTAAAGTGATTCTGTAAGAAGGCACACCAAAAGAACTTTAATAATTCACTGTTATAGTAAGTCAGTGTCAGTGTATCGGTTTCTCTACGAGTCACGTTGAGTTTTCAAGTATTTGTAATGTTTGCCAGATACTGGAGCATTTTGGAAATACGTCAAAGATCGATAAGCTTTGGAAAAGCATCTTTTTGTGCTTGGCTAAATCTTTAAGCTTAGTTAAAATTATATTTTAGTTTAGTTTTTATATGAAATATATTCTGTGACATTCATTTTAAAGTTGTCAGCATAACAGATGCATCAGAAAATAACATGGATGTGAATATTCATGTATATGTAACCCGATTAAAATCCCTGTTTGGAAACCTGCTGTCTCTGATGATGTGTTTATATTGTATTGTATTGTGATATATTGTGATATAATGATGAAGTAACGAGGGACTAGTGAGTAACTCTGTAATCCCTGGTGGTCTAGTGGTTAGGATTCGGCGCTCTCACCGCCGCGGCCCGGGTTCAATTCCCGGTCAGGGAACTTATTTTGGGGACAGCCGTGGCACAACAAGTTAAGAGTGCGGCTTTGGACTTTGGGTTGGCCTGAGATCGGTGGGTCATGGGTTCAATCCCTTGACCAAGCGCAATAAAAATGGATATGGTGGTGGTGAAGGAGACACGCCTCCCCTGCCTCTGCGACCATGGCTGTGGTGCCTCTGAGCAAGGCACCAATTCACCCGGGCGCCTCACTGGGCAGCCCCCTGCCCCAGCGTCTCTAGTGCATGTGCATGCTTGTGTGTGTTTCATTCGCTTGGTGTGGGTAGAATGCAGAGAGTAATTTCCCCAGGAGGGATCAATAAAGTAATAAAAAAAATTTAAAAAAAACTCTGTATAATGTTTGCACAGCAAAGGTAGGTAATGGTGAAGCAATCCTGAAGTAATGAGGTATTACTTGGTAACTATGTAATGAAGTAACCACTCTATATGAACTGACACAAAAAGGACAGGTAATGAGGTAATCATGAGGTAATGAGGGATGACTTGGTAACCACTCAGTGGGATGGATCACTTTACTGTTGACTGCAGATATGAGATATCCTGAGATATGGTTCATGCCAACAACATGGGGGCAAGATATCTTGTCCTTACTGAGGGGAAATCTTAAAGAAAAAACCCTTAAACCTACATTTCCCACGATGCACTTCAGTGTATGTAGCTAGATCTGCGACAGCCTGCCTTTTAAGGAACCCCAAAATATTTAAAATAGGCTCAGAGGTCGTGGCTCTCCAGCAGACTTGTATAGATAGGAAAGGAGCTGGAGGCCATCTTGCGATGGGATCATACCAGTTGTGGTGTTAAATCAGTGTGTATGAGGTGTGTATGAGGAACAAGGTTTTCAGCGTTAAAACCAATGTCCCACTTACTTCCAGACAAAACAGACAAAAAGACACGAGGGAAAGGAGGAGAAGAAAAGAAACCAAGCAAATGTGATTCATAAATTCATAGAAATCCCGTTCATTGGATACTGCAGTGTTACTGAATGTGACAGTACAGTGGCACGTCCTTCTCTCACAGGCTGTAAAGCACTGCGAGGGCTCATCAAGGACACAGACTCCGTTCGGCCTTGTTATGTCAGAGTCTGAAAATGGCTGTGAACCTCCGATGGCTGGATGAGTGCTGGAATATCCACTTAAGGCTAAGCCAATCTCTTCTTTTTGCATATCGCTGAAACATCACTTAACATTTCACCTCAACACTTCAACTTCACAGTGTTATAAAAGTGACACATATTGCCTACTAAAGAAAATGGGAGCATGAAATGGACCATAAATCGTAACAAGCACCGCTCTCTCCGGAAACATGCTGATGAGTTCTCCAACTTAGGTCTAAATATTATGAGTCGGTGAGGGTGTGTGTGTGTGTGTGTGTGTGTGTGTGTGTGTGTGTGTGTGTGCGCACCACCGGCAATCAACCAAAGTGCAGGTCGTTAGCTGTTTTACAAAACAGATAATGTTGTGTTGTGATCAGACATCACATCAAACTGATTGGCAGTCAGAGTTTGGTGTTAGAGGAAAAGATTTTCAAAGACTTCTGCCACTAAGTCCTCTGGCTAGGCAAAAAAAAAAAAAAAGTATGGAGTCAAATCAAGGAAAGAGGAACAAGAAATGGGGCCTGGGAGAAAAAAGAAAGGAGGAATACAAAGGGAGAGAAAAAACAGGACAACAGAAGCAGCCTTCTGTAGGGTAGGAAGAAGCCACTGGTGTCGTCCAGGATTAAGAGAAGTAAGGAATACATGCTCGCCATCAAGAGGAGGAAAGCCAGGGACACTGAAAGGAAGAGAGAGGCGAGCGGGGAGGACTGAGCCCTCATCCAAGCAAGGGAGAAGAAGAATAGGCCCGAGGTGAAACAGGTTGGGTTTAGGCACTCGTATTGAGGTGGTTGGGATTAGGGTCTACTGTTTGTTTAGGGACCTAGTGCAAGAAAAGAGACAAAGCAATGGGGGTCAAAGAATAGGATGTTGGGGCAACGAGGCCCCAAGAATACCCCAGGCCTTTTACCCATCCCAGACCAGACCTCCACCAGACTGAAAAGTGGTAAGTCTGACTAAATATGTAACAAAACATAATCACGTTAATATGGTTTTTCCACTGTTGGGGAGGTAATCATGCTGAGCCATGCTGTGAACGGCCACGAGAACAGTGTGAGTGGCTTTCTCCGCTGCATCATGCAACGTGCTGAATTAGTTTATGCCGATTATGTGCTGGAGATGTGCTACTCACAAACCATAGTGAGAGTCTGCTCTAACTTAACACAGCTCAGGTAGCTTCAGTAAACAGTAGCATGAGGCTGATATGTGAAAGCACAAACAGAATCACAGGAGTTAAACTAAACTCCAAACCAGAGAGATTTAGGTAGAAGCTACAAAGGTCTTTAGAGCCAAACACAGAGAGACTTTTAAAAACAAGAGTTTCCTCACAGACACAAGGAGTTCAGCTGCTGAAGACACAGCTGAGCATCACGGGCGGTGCTGTGGCTGGCCCTGCTACAAAGCAGGCCCACAGCTATCCCCTGCTGAGGTGGAAACGCATGTTGTCACAGCTTGGCTTAGCACGGCTAAAGCAGACTGAACCGGGCTGATGGAAAGCCTCCTTAGGCCAACTTTGAAAAAGGAGATGGTTGAAACAAAAGGGAAAAAAGGTGACCATGAACAAGCAGGAAATCAGCAGACTTTCCATGAAATCATCCAAACTGTAGGACACATGAGAAGAAACCTCAGTGGGGTGTTTGAGTTGGGGAAATTATCTTCCACCCATAATACAAACAGAAAAAGAGAAATATGGATCACTACACAGCTGGAAGTCTTCCTCTCTGAACAACCTCCCTGCTTTTCCATTCTATTGCGTGACAGTTAACAAAGCACGAGAGGATGATAGAATGGATTTGCCAGCAAATGAGAATCAGTGATAACGATAGAACAGCAGAGGCTAATTGAGTCCAATCTGCAGCAGGCTGGATTAATTAAGGGGCAGGGGAGAGCACCTATCGATCAGGCCCCTAAAGATCTTTGGAACAGGATTGGAAACCATCGGCATATTGTGCCCACTGCTGGTGTTCCCTTTACAGAAATACATTAAAACAGGAACAATGCATCGACTCTTTGGGAATTTAGTTTTTATGAATCTCTGGGTCATTTTTAGTTCTGAATATTCTGATATCTGGTGTGAGCCCATTGAAGTCAGTTTAAAAGCTGGAATCTTACAGTTCCCTCTGGGTTTAGTTTTGCTTTTAATTAGAATAAAGAGCATAGAAGAAATCATTTGGCAGTCTGTGATAATAATACACAGACTGTAATAATAACTTTGTGTTTGCTTTTAAGACAAGTTCTTCAAAATAAAGCCACCATGAAAATATACTCTGTTTATTCAAAGTCTACAACATCAGCCATATACAAGTCATACCTAGCTCAAGCCTCTGCAGGCAGTGTTACCCAAATGCTGGTTTGTGGAATGAGTGGCACAGATAAATCACAACTGAGTGTGGGTTGTATGGTGTGGGCGTGCAGGTAAACAGCTGCTGCAGAGAGTGAAGAGGAGACAAATAAGCCAAGATGTCTTCAGTATCTCTCAGTGCTTGTGCAAAGAACGACAACACACAGAAGCAGAAGTCGTACACATGATCACTGGTGTCTTTTATTCTTACTGTTGTAAACACCTGAGGCCACCAGTACAGTTCAAAGGATGGCTATACAAACAAACCATGCACAGGCCATTTACCATACATAACCTGGGATTTATGGAAACAGAATGTGTGCACATTGTTTTCTGGAGACAACTCCGGCTGATGCAAGATGACATAAGGTGGAGGTGAAATAAAGATCTCTGATTTATCTGTTTCAGTCTACACAGCAGTTGGTAAAATGTCAATCAAGGGTGCATTTATACTTGTTTTTAATTCATTTATTTCAGGATATACATACATATGGTGCTTCCTGGCATCCTTATTTTATAAAATTCTCTGTTATGGGTTTAATGAGAAGGGCGTGTTAAACATTATTTGCTATGCTACCTGCAGAATTTTCACTTTGCATCCCTGCTTGCCTAATCAGGCGTCACAGCTGCCTGGAAATGAGGTAAATCCGCGATTGTTATGCTCACGTGCACATTTATTCCCACTTAACATGATCCCCAGCTGATCCGTAACACCGGCCGACGTCAGCACAATCAGCAGGTCCCTGGTTTTTAACAATGCATCCATGCACAAGATATTTCCACAATGAAAAAAACTGACCAGAACTCTCTCTAATAGCATAGCAGAAGAAAACTAAAGTTAGAAAATAAGAAATAAGAAATGAACAAGAGCAAATCCATTAAGGTGCACGCTCAGCACACCCCAAAAAATACAGTTCACATATCGTCCATGAATTATTCATGAAACCAAAAAAAAAGTGCCAGTTAGTTTGACAATTCATTAACCGCACATTAAAGAAATCACCGACCGAAACATAAATGAAGGTAATTTCACAGCTATCACCAGATTACCCTGTAAAATCACTGCATTATGTGGAATCTCCAAATCAAAATCTGATGATCTGATCGATCTCAGTTTAATCTGTTCTCATGTTCCTGTGTATTGATGAACATTTTACTTCACACTCACAGTGTTACAGTATTGTTATGTTAAGAGAAGCATAGAAAGTGGCAGTGGTGCTACTGTAGATTATCCATTTGTCTTCAAACCTTTATTGTTGTGCTGCTTCTGACCTTTCTACACATCCTGACATACTTCAGTGTATTTTGTGTGGGGAGCCCCTTTGACTTAGGGGTGAAGACGCCAAACGCAACATAAATGTTTCCTGTCAACTCTCTGTGGTCTGTAAGAAAGGCTTAAAATACCTCGTGAACAGCTGGAGTCATTTCTGAAGCAAACAGTGCTCAGAAGAAATGGATTCTAGCAGTCATGTGCGCACAAATACATCGAAGTGTGTTATGCTTCAACAGTAACAAAATAAAAGATTACTGGGTAGTCAGGGTGGAGCACTACCTACACACAATCAACAGGAAGTGTGAGGAAAAGATATTACAGCAGTGAGCTCTCTGACAGCCAACTGATCCTGGAAGGTGCAGAAAGAATTACAATGCTGTTTTGTGTTATTGTTCACATTCTACATATGCACAGTCAGTGTGTTAGAGATTGAACGATACCATTATTAAACAAAGAGGTGAGTCTCATGGCAGGAAATAAACCTCTGGGGTCAGCAGCTCACCACAGAGCCAGCCTCTCTGTCTGTTCTGCTGCTGTGTAAACTCCAGCAGCTGCAGGAAGAGATGAATCCACACGGTCGCGGTCTCTGAGGAAGCCCTCATTGCCATGGAGCTCAGCCTCCCTGAGACACCTGATCTGAATCCAATCACGGCAGCCGTCTGTGCGTGCTCTCTCTGCGAACACCAGCCACCCAGGAGACCGGCTGCTGCTGGCCTCTCTGTCGACATGAATCTAATGCAGATCCATCTCGGCCCTCTGCTGCCAGCCTTCATCCCACAGCTGATTGACACACGAGCAGCAGCAGTTAGAATAGGCTCTTTTAGTCTTTGTCCAAAAGTAACCACATTAACAGCACCTCTGCAGTTCACAAATTAACACATCTTGTTTCTTTGTTATCTTGTTTGTTTAACCTGTACAGAAGCTGAAGTGTGCAAAAGACATCTCAGGGCCCCAGAATACTTTGCAGCCAGGCATAATCATCCTGGAATCTCTGCTGTTTGCCTGGCAACCTCACCACATTTACAAGCCTGCACAAAGTGAGTGCAACTAACTAAGCTAAGCTAACCTGCTGCTGGATGTAGCTTCCTGTTACCATGCCCTCTGTATTCATCCTGTTTCTTACTTTGGTACGTTCCTCTGTCATCTGTCTGTTAGAGGTTTATTCTTGTTTCATCAGTTCATAGAACTTTGTTCCAAAACTCCACCGTCGACTTCAGCCCGACCTTTCTGTTCCTGAGGTTCACCAGGGGTTTGGATCTTGTGTTGAACCCCTTGAGGTTATGGCCATGCAGTCTTGATCACTGACAAGGAAACATGTCCACCTGGAGACTGTTCTCAACATGCTGTGCTGTCATGAAGGGGTTTTACATCACCGTACAAATGATTTTCCAACTCTTCCACAAGACTTGTTTTTCTCAGTCTACCAGGTCGTTCACTATTTTCTAGTTTTACACCAGCTTTTTAAATTATTTAGCCAACTATTGATTTTTGGAAAACCAGAAACCTTTGATTTCACTGAGTTTAGCTTTTCTTAGTTTTTTATCTCTACCTCAGTCTATATCTCAACTCTCAACTAACTCTGAGCCACATGTAACTTAGAAACGACAAACAGCTGCACGAGAAACATCCCATCACCAAGTGTCCACTCACTTTTGAACCCTTCAGATTTGGGCACTATATGTTTAAAAGGCTATATCTCACACACAGTTCTTTCAGTAGTGATGTAAACCTTGGCACTTTAATGTTGCATACAGTATTTTATTTCAAAATAAATATGCTGATGCTCAGAGCCTGAAGAACAGAAAATATGTAACTGTCCAAATATCAAATACAGTCTGGACTGTGTGTGAGTCCAGTTCATGGACAGACAGAGAGAAGAGGAGAAAGGAGACGGATTTGGAGGAAAAAGCAGAGAATTCCTGGTACATGAATGAACTGTGCACAAGAAAACACTGCTAATTATCTATAACTGTCATCTGTATGTCCATGTCTGTTTATGGCAAATAAACCGACTGCACAAACAGTTCAGTGGTAAAATTCACACGGTATCAGCAGAGTAACTGAAATGTCATGTCAACGTCAACAGCAAGTTGGTAATCATGCTTTCCATAATAATGTTAATCAAAGAAATGAAACATATGTTAATTCATTTATTATGAATGAACTAAACCTGCTTGAAATGTTGCTTCACTGACAGAGCTGATATTTTATATGTTTTTTGTGTTTGCTTCTTTAATAAAACGCAGCTTGTCTTTTACAGTTACCGCTGATGTTCAGTCCTTGGTTTCACCCAAAGCTGTGAATCTTATTGCAGTAAGAATTTAAAGTGACCTGCTGGTGATGAACATGACAATATTTCTGATTTCTTTTTCAGAATGATGATTTACTAATCTGTTGGTAACATCACAACATCCATTCTTTAATGCGATCCATGAAGAACAACTAAAAAGCAATAACTTCACTTGGAGATACCTACTCTGCTCTTGTTGGGCTTTTTCTTGAATTTCCTGTTGATAAGTTTGAGTTTCTGTCAGTGATAAAGATGATAATTCGAAATACTACAGGGGTCATTTTTCCCGGCGGCTGTATATTTTATTTGTGCGCTCCTCTCCAGGTCTGTGTACGGCATGTTAAAACATTTGTGTGCGGGGATGGCGGTGTGTCATCACTTTGAATGTGCTGTTATTGCCTCTATTCAGGAGATGAATGAGGAAGGGAAATGGGCCTGAGGGAAACTTATTGGGGCTCAGTTGTTCATATCTCTGTCAGAGGCTTGATGAGATGCACCAAATGAAAACCGAGCCCAATATTTCTCTTTGATCTGTGAATGCCTCGGGTGCACTTGCATTCCACAACTGAGAGATTAATATGTCTGTTGTCATTATCATTAACTGTATTAGAGGGATTGAGATGGCTGTCTGTGGGATTCGGTTCTTCTTTTTCTACATGATGTTGAAATTGTTTTTTTTTCTAGATGATAAAACAAACAGAGCGTGGATCCGACTTCATGAGTGCCTGTTTAATGTCTCGTGCAAGATGTACCACAACAGAAGAGACAAGGAAAAGGGTTGGGCACAAACTTAACTTGGCTTTGGATGTAACAGGTGAGCTAAAATGCTAATGCTAACCTAAAAGAGCTGCAAAAGCTTGTTTAGTTGACATAACACTTCTGTAAAGCCTGTTCCAGAAAATATTTGATTACCAGGCTGGTGGTGTTTTCATCTTGTGAGTCTCGTGTGTTATCAAAGTAAAATGTGATCCTGGAAACACCCACTGTAGGAGGAACTACCACAGAGTCGCTTCTGAGTACTGTGGCAGGGGTTTGTATGTCTGTGGACAGATTTTGTCACTGCGATTGAGTCACTGTGTGTTGCTGAGATCAAAATGAAGGCCAGTTTCGAGAATGAGTACACATGTAATAATGTTGTAATGACTACTAATTCTCGTAGGTCAGAATGTCAACATGTGGTTTTGTTTTATTGCAAGTTGAGGAAGACTTGCGCTGTTTCAATCCAAGTATTCAAAACTCCTGAAACTAAAAGCCAGTGGGAGTGAGACCAAAGCACTGACATCCATGTCACGTTTACCCAGGATTTCATTGAAACCAGCGCGAGTGTGGCTCTTCACAGGTGTTTTTTAGCACCTTATTGTGTTTCGGTCCTAGAGAGCGAGACCAGCAGATGCACTTACCATTACAGTATGAGAATGTATTGTGTTGTGAATCCATAGAGAGTGTTTTTGTTCTATTTTGATTAAATCTATATACATCAGTGACAAATGACCTTTGCTATAGCTTGATCAGTGGGTGAAAGATGCAGTGGCAGCAGAACAGAACCCAGATGACACCGTCACTGACCAAGGTGACATGTCAAGGATGTCAACCGCTGCATCTCAGCCATAGACCCAAGAAAATGATGAAACGCTGCTCTCCTACTCTCAAGCCTGAAAAAAAAAAGCACAACAAAGGCTGAACTGTTGATGCCCTTGAAAAGCAAAAGCTTGGTTTGTGTGTTGCGACACAGAAGCCAACTGCTGACTGTGATGGCACATTTGGGAAGTCAGTAGCTGAGGAACTGAGGTCGATTCAGTGCCATCCTCATGACTGCTGTCACCCATGTGTCCCCCTCCTTGTTTTCCTTTTGAAGGTGTGTTTACATAAGGGAAGTTTAAAAGATCTCTTGAATCTCTTGTCTTTAGAGACAGATATTGTTAAATATTCTTTTGTATTCATTAAACCAGAGGAAACAAAGTAATGGAAATGCATTTTCATTTCCATTTTCAGCAAACATGCCATGTGCAGGTCACACAGACAGTGGCTCTATGTAGATTTCAACCACCAGAATCACTGTAGCAGCCAGTGGACGGCAATGAATATTAGATACATAGATAAAAAATGGATTTTTAAAAAAACTTAGAAATGTCTATGAAAGGGTCAAAATATGGATAGAGATGAATGAAATAAACATCACCATACACATAAATGTATGTATATATATATTCCTTGTTGTACTTGTTTGTATTATGTATGCAGGAGGTAATGGTTGCACCAGAGTTTGTACTGGTGCAGGCACACAGTGCATACTCGGTGTGTGCGTGTGTTTGAGAGGTGCAGCCTAAATCAAAGCACAAAAGGTATGGCACTACACTGTGAAAGCTAAGTGGATACTTTATTAATAATAACGCTTTGGCCTCTTGAACATATCATGTAGGTCACTGTGGTCCAGCCACAGTCATCATTATTAATAAATTATCCTCTTGGCCTTCAGAGAGTGTAGCACCATCTCTTTTGTTCTGATCTTTATTACCTTGTCAGGCTTGAGCATTATTGTGGAGCCGAATATTCTCCACTGATTGCCGAGAACACTAAAAGCACCAGTTCTCCAGCACTCTGCAGGCTCAGGAGAGTCTGTGGTTGAATACCCTCTGATCATGGTCCATTTGTTTGGAAAGGAAATGGCTTCATTATGTCACAACAGAGAGGGTATGCATCACACCCCGAAAATATACAGGGAGCTTCAGTGGCTGAACCTGGCAGTGGTTTTTGCGGAGGGGATGTTGACGAGGCCACGGTTGAGAGCTCCTTTTAAATCCAGCATCTGAGGCCCGGCAACGTTCACCCACTCTGACATACCTAAACTGGTATGTTGCACCAACCACAGCCGTCATCTGCATGGAGAACCATGGAGAATCATCAATGCTTACTAAGCAAGTTTGATACCTGCTTGTGTTGCTGACATGACAGTGCACCAAGGTCAGTCTGGCCTGTTTTTACCGTTCTAGGAAACAGATTCAACCTCAATAAAAGGACAACAAACTGAGAGAAGTGGCCCGGCGATGAGTCGCACTTTAATTAAGAACTAATACCCCTTCCATTTTTCACTACGGTCTAAGCTAAATATTTCAATGGTCTTCAAAGTGACAATGTGCACTACTTTTTTTTTTTTATTTAAAACATCCACATCAGGCTCCCAGAGATGTAAAAGATGTAGATCTGATGTTAAACATATAAACCAACTCTAAACTCCCTAAGGGTATGGAGCAGGGTTTTACAAGTCTTGCTAATAACTACAGAGATTGTGGACTCTCCAAATGGAAAGATGGAAATGATTTCCCCAAAAGAAAAAAAGAGAACAAAAAAAAAAATACATCCATTACAAACAAGCACAGATAAGCAAATTCAAGTACAGTCAGGAAACCACCTGGATGAATGGGCTTCTCAGAGTGAACGAATCATCATTCACTCAACCTAATGTAGCTCCATTTATCACCGGGATTTTGCTGCTTTATTCACACACTCCCCGGCTCCACTTAGCTCACACCTGCCCTCATGTATCACTAGGGGCTTATGTTACTGCAGAACAGAGACCATGTACATACATGCAACCGTGAGCTAACAACAACCAAAAAAGATTCAGATTCCCCGGCCATCACTCTGTCTTCTATTTCAGGCAAAGAGCACATGACTCATATGATTTTTTTTTTTAACCCAGAAATGAACAGTGACCTTCACACAAGACACACAAGAAGGTCACATGTTTCGTTCTAACCTCCACCGGTGACTTTATGACCTTTATGACTTTGTTTAATATATAAAAAAATCAGTTAAATCTGTGGTTATGCTCGTGGTCTGCTGTGTTTTTTTAAAATCAGTTGGGATTTGAAGATTCTCTAGTGTGCACACCAATCATAAGAGACAGAAGCATCTGAGCCCAGATTATAAGCACGATGCACTAAACCGTTTTTCAGCTCAAACATCATATAAATTAATTTCAAAAAGCACTAATATGAAGAAGCCTGATCAATATATAGCACTGTGTGTGTTTCTGTGCATGCTATAAAATGTAAGTGGCTCGGTATGATTAATGCAGCACTCAACTTCCTGCCTGCTCATACCAGATTGTATATATATATAAAAATCATCTTTTTGAATCCAGTTTCTCTTGGGTCAGGCAGACGGAGTGATGGATCGCTCTTCTACGTGAATGCAAGGTGGCACGCATTAACATTTGCTCTGTTCACATGCAGCGATATTTCCATAAATGCAATCGAACCACAAACCACAGACTCTCGCTCGGTGTCCAAGGCTGCTGGAGTCAGCGCGTCTGCCGCTTTTGCACTGAGCCGTTTCAACGCCACGTCACATTCTGGTGCCTTTCACACTCCGTCTTGAGGAAAATCTGTGATATATAATGGTGTTTTTACATTGGCGTCGCACACACAAGCGTACAGAAGCTGCCACAAAACCATCAGTGACGGCATGCATCTCCATTATGCAGGAGAGGTGGGACAGAGTTTTTAGTACAGTTATTAAGTGAAACGTGACTATATGTAATGCTAACTGCTACATGCATCAAGACACCTGAGGCCACCAGTTGAACCTAATATTGAATATTTTCCTGTTACACCTGTGCACTGATATAAATGAGTTTTCTTTAATCTGACAATTACCTTCTCAGTACAGGCCCAGTAATATATCACCATGGTATTTAGAGGTAAATGTTCTCCTCTGGATTATTAAAAACCTCTATTACCTGTTTCACTGTGGGCTACACTGGGCTGAGCAGCCATCTGTGGACTGCCTGATCCGCTCCCTGCTTTCTGCTGCTAATCTGGACTGAAGCAGCTACGGGGGTGGGGGGGTGGTTGGCGTGAGGGGGGGCTGACTAAACAGGCAACAAAGACAGAAAATGTGAGGGAAGAGGGAGGAGAGAGAGAGCTGCTAATATTCAACAGTGTGGTCTGCCCGTAGTGCAGAGTCTGCTTTTTGAGGCCTACTGACATTATCAAATGGATTGACATTTCAAATATTTGAAGTGCTCAGCGGGTCCAAATGTGGTATAAGTGAACCGTGGACCTCCTCTAGCCATGCATGGCCATTTCATTACAAGTAGAGAAATGAGATCCAGCAGCCTCTGCTTCCCAGACCTTTACAGTGCAGACAATGCAATCTGAAGAGCAGGCACCTTCCTCCAAACAGGCCATTGCCCTGCACCGACTGCAACAGCTGAAGTGCAAGAGGCGCATTTTGAAGCAGGGGCACTGAATGATTAATTTAGGTCAGAGTGCTTAAGCAGCCCCCCCCCCCCCCTTTTCTCATGTGGGCTCCAACACCTGTTTGAGGTGACAGTGTAGCAACAACCCTGCTGCGGTAAGGGTTTGCGGTAATGACAGCATCTGAAAGATTGTGCAAAAAAACTAAAAAAGAAAATACGAGTGCTGTGAAATTGCCAAAACAGATTAAGGACCATGAGTGTATACATCCCACTTCACCCAGCATGGCAAAGATATTAAAAGAAAGCTAGAAATCCAGATAAGAGCAAGACGACTGACTCGAAGAGAACACAAGAGCGCCGCTGATTGAGGTATCTGAAACGAAACTCTTTGTGTTCTAAAGTTAGCTCAATGCCGCGTCTGTTGTCAGATAATATGAGAATAAGACGGCGCTCGTGGCTGCAGTTGCTGTCACTCCGATGAATTTTACATGCCGTTTTTATTCTGTGACTTCACTTTTTAATTTGTCTCCGAGGCTTGAAAAAGATTGCTCTTCAGAAAGAGGAGGGTGAAGCTGCTTCTTCTCCTGTCAGCTAGGAACCTCTGTGACAAAAAGGTAACGCCAAAGAAAACTTGGCTGCGCGAGCTCATGTTCTGGAAGAGTCAGCACGTGGCCTCCACCGGGGTTTAAAGTAATGGTTAACATTTTTTTCACGTCTGGTGTTATTGGTGGCAGAGCAAAGTCCTGAAGTTGTTGTTGTTGCCTTTTACACATCCAGCAGACACAAAGAGATGTTAATATTCATTCTGATTTGTGTTTCTGGCCATAAGACTCAGGCCCAGTTTTCACTCTCTTTTTTTTTTAAAGCTGTTTTGGTCTGAGAAACATCTGACGCGTCAGCAGCTAAATCTCCACTATGTTCACCAGCTAGACTCCAGCTGTGTGCTTCTGCTGTTTGCTGCTGGGCAGGTGGTGTTCAGGGTTTATCCGAGCTTTCTGAGCTGTGACTGGGAACAAGGCTGATGAGAACGATGAGACTCAGTTGGTGCAAGCACAGTTGCAGGTTCAAAGTCACTAAAGGAAACAGGCTAAAAAAAGATGCTTTGTGCGGCTGAGGTGGTCATTCAGTCAAATTTCATGTAGTCGTTTAATCCAGTGTTGATATTGATTAGTGCAGCTTTAAATGTTAAAAGTGTTGATAGATGATGGAATATGAATGCGTGTGGTCACGCACAAGATCCCACATTCCACAGCTGTGTGCTGATTACTTTCCTATTCATCTGAGTTAAGAGCGGCTGTTTTGCCAGCCGTGAGGGTTTTCATCTTTTCTTACCTATTGCTGTTTGGCCTTGCTGTTGATTTAATGCAACCTGTAACCCCTCCATGGACTGAAGGCTGGAGAAGAGAGAAATGGAGAGAAAGAGTGTGTGTGTGTGTGTGTGTGTGTGTGTGTGTGTGTGTGTGTGTGTGTGTGTGTGTGTGTGTGTGTGTGTGGAATAGCACTCTAGTCATCAGGACAGTGACTCACACTCACATTATTACACTATGTTCCAATGAATAAATCAAGACATAGCCTGGTCCGAAAACAACGGGAGTGCAGAGAAATCCCTCTATATTAGTCCTTCACATCCGCCTCCACGTCCACGGCTGCTGGGTGAGAACGGGGGATTTTTCTGTTAAAATCATGACTGTGCCCGTGTTGGTTTGGACAGGGGCTGCATACAACCCACATGATGTTACAGTGTTTAAGTTGTTGGGAAACTACATGAAAATGAACTTGGAGTTGACATCTTCACCTGAGGTATGTGCATTTTGAGTCAGCCTCTCCTCAGTCTCCTCATTAGTTGTGTAATATGGATGAATGTATAAAGATCTATGGGAAATAAGAATATTGTGCCAACTGGTATTTGAGGATCAGCTCTCATCTGCCCTAGAAAAGAACTGATTTTCAGTTTCTACAGCAGAGTCTTACACAATTAATGCAATAATGTGAAATTAAACACCTTTACTCTGAGTGCTCGTCTTTGACTAATGCATAAATGGGCATTTTGTTGCTGAATGAGGCCCAGAGGTGTAATGGCTTGGACGGGGTTGATGACGGAGATTAGTACTAACAGCAGGCAGGCATGGTCACATCAGTCCTGGTCAAGGAGAAGCTCATTGTTAAATGGTGCCTCTGGTTTATCAAATGTCCTGCATTGTACATTTAAATGCTCCTAATGAGGATCCTTAAGGAGCGAGACGGGTTTATCTCCTTCCTCAGAGGCGCTGCCGTCTCATTGTTCACAACGCCTGGCACGAGAGAAATTCATCAAATCTGCTCTCCCCCCAGGCTGCAGTATACAATTAAAATACTTCAAGACTCTCTGCGTGTGATTTATTCAGGAAATAAATGAGCCATATGTAGCAACACCTGAAAACAATTACAGCCAAGATTCAGAGCATGGTGATAGTGATATCTGTGCAATGTAAAGGCAGCGCCCCGAAATCCACCTTAGGGTTCTCTTTCTTTTATTAATATTCTCTTTTATTCTGACACTTTTGGGTTTTATGAAACATGATTAATGTAACACAATCTGGAAGGAAGACAGACTGCTGCTACTGTCAGTGTTCATCTTTTTTTTTTTTTTTTATACACAGGGAGAAGAAGATGTCACGCCAGTTTCCAGTAGATGTGAAGAGAAAAACACTAAATTATCCACAGAGTTCAAAGGTCAATGTGAGAAGTCAAGAGACAAAGGTTAGTCCACTTTGATTCACCTCAATTAAAACACAATGTGACCAGGTGCTTCAGTACAGCTGGTACCTCTACTGTAATTTTAACTACAAAGTTTGGAGGCTCAACCATGTTTATTCTGCCAGTTTAGGAGTCGGACCCAGAACTTTCTCGTCACAAAAATAAGTAAAGTTGATATGACATGGTCGAAAGTGTAAGTGGAAACTAGTAAGTGGACCTTGAATTGAAACTGTTTCGTCAAACTGTATCAGTTTGACTTATTTACACATTAATTTCTTCATTTACTGCTCCAAAACCAAACCCTTCGAGACCGGGAGGAAGCTAACATTTAGAATTCAGCCCATGAGCCTTACACTGATCTCTGTCACCCACTTATTATAAATTTGGGCTGATCCGTCAAGAGCGTGGTGGTAACAGTGTGCAATCACAGAAGGTCCAGCGGGCAAATCTTCAGACACTCATTCATTAGCTGACTCAGCAGCCAGTCGGACAGGAAGCTGGCAGATTAGTTGGTTGATCCAGGGGTAAGAGATGAGGCGACTGAGGAAAAAGCAGGAGAGTGTCCCCTCTGTGATTAAAGACTGGAGCCTCTGACATGCATGATAGCCCCGTGACTCCTGAGACCCCGGCCCCGGAGAGATAAAGTGACGGCTCTCCTTCTTCCTCTCTGCAGCTGTAATTCACCGGCCTCTGCTGAAACCGTCCAACAACTTTCCTGTAGCCTCTGCACAACATCCTAACTGCATCACTCACAGGGCTCCAATATGATGAGGAAAAAAGAGAAGCAGAGAAAGAAGATGTTTTGCATTGATTTCAGTTGATAGACCTGCAGTGAAGAATATATGTAGATGCATATATCTGTAGATCTCCACAGACAGCGTTACTGATGAAATGGAAATCCAAGCAGAGCTGCAATGACAAAATACGAACGAAATGAACTCTGCTCGGAGGATGATTTAGTATCGTTTGTCGGACTTACACATGGAAGTGCAAAAGGTTTACGCTCCCAGATCCGTTACGCCGGAGGGCTTAATATGCACGTAGTAATACCTCGCTCGTATCTGTCGAGGCACGTCATTAATTCAGATTCTGTTCAGGAAATTAATTGCACTGTAAATGTTGATCAACACAAACGGCCATTGTCTCGGGGAGGGCACGAGTCAGCCATTCATCATCTGTTCCTCTGCTGCCTGGTCCAGTGATCAGGCCCACACATCATTACTGTTCTGCCTCTGGACTGGAGCTGAGTCCCTTTAGTCAGCTATATGATACACTATGTACCTTATATGATGTCATATAGCGTATGATACGTACATAATGTGGAAGGATATAAGATATGTACAAACACAGGAGGTATGTTATGACTGGGAACTCCACTGAGGAAACTTTGCGTTAAGAGAAATAAAACAACAACACATATTATCTAGATTATTGGCTTGGAACCTACCTTATTTCATTATTTCCTGCAAAATAAGTTTATCCTACTTATTTGGGTTGCTAATAAATTTTGGAGGAGACATAAGTGCTGCCTCGGTTGTCCTCACTGACGGTGTCTTGCCCAGTCCACTAAGTTGAACACTCTCAGGAGCAATGTTGAGTTGACGCTCATCAAGAGATAGTTCCAGGACAAAACTTCCCCTAAAACCACAAGTTGCCGTTTTTCCATTGCGATATTTTTTCCCATGTTTTGACCAAATGTTAGTCGATGAGAAGAGCCTTAGTCGACCAGGTTTTAACTACAGTCCTAACCAAAGGGCTTTCGATGTCTGAACCTAACCACAAACTGGACTCTGGATACAAACCTTTGTCTCTCGTGTCAAAGTCCTGCACTTTGTACGGCAACCATCAACCTCAACCACATCCCTGTAACTCTGGTGCAGTTCGTAAAAATAGCACTTTGCCTCTGAACAAAATCCAGGCAGCGACTGCGTTGTACCTTAACTATTTTGTTTATATACAAAGCTTTGGTGCCGAACACATCTGTATTGAACAGGGCTCTGACCAAGGACTCAACTGCAGACAATAGGAAACAGGTGCAACAGATTAGGGCAGGGCAGGTAATCAAACAGGCAGGAAACACAGGAGGGCAGGGAGTAAATCTGAAAAGAGACAGAGGGTCAGAGCTATAAAGTAAAACAGGAACACAAAAACAGGATGGAACAAGAAGACATAACCTGAATCAAGGGCTAGACGTGACAATCTGTCTGATGCTGCAAGAAACAATGATGATGAGAGCGGTGAGAGTGAATCGAAACAGTGAAAGCACTGTGATACTACAAGAGTGATACTAAAACTAATGATTCTCTCCTGATGGCCTGATGCTTCATACCAAATGTTGGGTTTGTGCAAGGTAGAATGTAGGATTATGAGTCTTACATGTGTCTCAGGACACTGTGCACAGCCCTGACACTGGCAGTTACTCAGGAGAGTACACTCTCCATTGAAAGTAATGGCTTTGCTGTGTGCTATGTTGCACTTGCACACTCGCTGTGAAGGCAGGTGGAGGCCAAAAGCTCATATATTAACGTGCATGGAGCCTTTTTTTTCCTGCGGTTTTTGCATCAAATCTGGCCGATCAGTCAATCACTTCAAAAACCGACTTGACCAGGACTGTTGTTCTGTGAATTGCTGTGCCTACCAAAGTTACTTTCTTTACTTTCAGTTTCATTTCGGAGAGAAACACCTTTGAGCGCCGTAATGATACCTGTGCTTGGCAGCAATAGGCCCAAAGCATTCGCATGTGCTTGTGACATTTGCACCTGTCAGGAAGACAGATCTTAGTACACAGGAGAACAAAGTATACAGACATTTAAATGCATAAAAAAAGAAGTTAGCTCTTGTAAAATAAAGAAAAAAATGACAGCTGAGAGCTCCCTGCAGTCGATGCGTGAGCCCTGTGCCTCGGCAGAATACTTATGGTGGTAATCTTGCCGGCATTCAAGTCGAGATGATGGAATAATGCATTATATTTTGGAGGGGGAGAGAGGAATGGACAGGTCTGCATACTGACAAGTAGAATGTATGAAGAAACACATTAAAGGAGAGTGAGAGTGGAATACAGAAGAAGCTGAAGCTCTTTCCATGGTGCACCAAGGCCCCCTAATTCCCCTGGAAGTCAAGGTCAGAGCTCGTGGAAATGGATCACATGTCTGTTGTTTGCTCATTACACAGACGGGAAATTCAAAACACAGTGTTAACAACCACATCACCTTGCTCCTGTGTTTTTTTTTTTTTTTTTTTAAAAAGACTTGTTTATGCAGCAGACATTTATTTTGGGGGTAGAGTTAGGGAAGGATGATCCATCACGGCCTGCAGTTAATAAAATTACAGCTCACACTGGATCGTACATCCCCTTGATTCATCACCTGCTGCCAGCGGCTTCCTGCCACACCCTATCAGTCTTGGCTACTGAAAACCTCCAGTCTAAGAGAGACTTTGGGGAAATCAAAGGGGAAAAAAAAACAAAAAAAAAAACCAGCAGTTGTTTGGCAGTTGTTAATGAGCGCCCATCTCCGGCCCTGAGGCGACGGGCGGATGAGGCAATGACTGACCGGTAGGGCTGAGCTGGCTCGGCTGCCGCTCACTTCCACGGTCGCAGGAGGACGGGGTGAAGGTGGGTGAGGAGCAATACAGCAGACAGAGGCAGCTGCTGCAGCCTGGGGGTGACCTACAGGAGGGAATAGCACATCTGTAACAGCTGACAGGCCAATAAGGACCTGACATCCCATTATTATCAGCAGCAGGAGGATGCATCGCGGAGGGACGTCCGCACAGAATAACACTCAGGCTGAATTGAGTTTCATCTGTCGTGAACAGTGGTGGCAAATGCCATGCATCTGGCAATTATTTCAGCTACTGATTCCCTCCAAACTCCCTTTTACTTCACCAATAAATATACCATGAACATTATCATATACAGGCAGTTTAATCTGTCAGTGAAATCCGGAGCAAAGAGCAACAATTAGCAACAAAATACAGCAGAATAAAAATTGCTATTAATTTCTCCCCTCAACGCGGGCGTGCCATGGTTTATAGAACGGTTTGATGATAATTGGTAAGGACATGGGAGGTTTAACGTACTGTAATGGCAACAGCAGCAATTGTTATGAGCAATAATGGCAGCAATTGTCTGGTGTGAAAATGAGACGTGTAAATCAAGAACAAACAACAAAATGATGGAGAGGAGAGAGATTGTTCGGCTTCACTGAACATAATGATCAGCACACCAGTGACGAAGTTTGACAACTGAATAAAGAACTGAATGTAGTATGAGGAGAAACAGTGATATCTGCAGGGAAATTCAGTTATGCTTATATCCAAAAGTGAAAGTACATGAGAAAAGAAACACTAGAAAAGATGTGATGCAGATTTATAAAAAAAAAAAAAATACAGTAGTGTCACACTGTATCTGCTGCCAAAGCCCAGAGAAGAGGAGAGGAGAGAAGTAGTTCATGTCTGATGAGGCCAATCTGACTGAAATGTTATAATCATGGGAAATATTTAACAGTGTGTGGATAATCTTTCTCATAAAAGACATCAGAGGGTTTAGTCTTTATTTCCACTTATTGTCACAAGGTTTCTTCATGTTATTCTGAGCTGCAGTGATGGAATGGGAGTGGAACAGCATCAGCTCTGTCAGGAATCCTGTTGGCATTGAAGACTCTGTGTAAGTAAAATGAAGCTGTAATAATTATTATGTTGACTTTATTTATTATTTTCCAGTGATCTGATTGGTCAGCAGTCGGGCTGTTGACGGGGCAGGTTAGGGTGTGCAGGATAAGTTACCACTGGCGATGTAACTCAATAAGAAGTGAACCATCATCTTAACCCTGTAAACCCAAGCTTAAACCTGAAGTTATCTCGCTAACCACAGATCTCTCTTCGTAGTACAGACTCTGGACCTCTGGATCATTTCATAGGAAATGTCATAGTGCACATTCGACGCAGAATATTTCTTAAAAGAACGTGGGTCAGGTTTAGTAAAAGAATTTGTTCTTTAAAAAGAATCATTTTATATAATTCATCACATTTCAACATTTAATAAACATTTGCAGGCTATGGTTCACCTGTAGTAGTGTTAGCAATGGAAATGGTAACCAGGATTGTTGGGGCAGAAGATGTGATTGCACCTCAACCTACCAGTAAACACAGCAGGTCAAATAGCAGCAGTGTTTTTACTGCATCAGTCTCTGATAAAGTCCTCTATGCTGCAGAGCCGGCAGGGAGCATAAAGTGCTGCTATCATCATCCTGAGATATTAGAGAACTGTGTTTAAGACGAGGTGAATGCAGGAGGGATGAGAAGCCAGACAGCTCCATTTACAGTCTCATTACTGGGAGCGAGTCTCTGTTAGGCTTCTCAGAGATGGCTGGAAATGGCTCCCACCCTCTCTGCACTCACTGTGCACTGAAGCACGACGGAGCAGCCGACTGCCAGCGCCGGGATGCGTTGATGCAGACAAATGAAAGCGCGTCGCTCACGCCACGCGTGAAGTTTTGTGCCACACAACTAGAGAAAAGAGGAGGGAGTGTATGAGAGCTAAAGGGGCTCGCAAAGCAAAGCTGAGGCTTGCCAGGTTGTTTCCTGTGCTGTTAATGATCAGTAACGGTATTGTGCTGCTGAAAGAAAAGAGGAGTCGAGGGGGGAGGAAGGGGGAGGAAAGGGGGTGAGACAGCTACCACAAATCAATGAGAAAAGCAGATGAATAGATTTCCAGTTCAAACACTCCCACAGTAGCTCTGCTAATGACCTGGAGGGCTGTAATCCAAGGTGTTGGACATGGGAATGCACTCACAGGGGCGGGCGCCATGATCAAATCATACCCCAGATGTCCTCCTCCCTCACTCCACTCTCATTCTTCAGACATATTTTAAACAGCCATTAATCTCCATCTCCGCTCCTTATATGCCTATTTCTTCTTTATCCCTCACTCCCTCTGCTAACAGCAATAACTGCCTTTGTTTTACAGGGAAAAGTCCTCTGCATAAGATTATATCCATGATCCAAGGAAACAAATGTTTCTCAGAGGAAGCTACACCTGAACCATCCGACCCAGAATGTCACACTTCCTGCTTCGGAACAAAATACCGCGGGTGAATTTAATCAAGGAAGCAATTAATTAAAACGTGTAGCAGGTAATGCAAATTACCTTGTTGTAAGTTAGCTGGTGAGGTAGTGCATCGGTGACAGGGTAGCTGTGGCCTAAAGCCAAAGCCAAAGAAGGAACTTAAAACGGCATTAATCACTAAACGTCACACACGTTCAAGAAATGATAGCTTCATTACTGTAAGCTGATGTGTGCTAATGTGTGCTGTGTATACATCCAGCACACACATAGTGATGTTCAGTTTGGATTTCTGTTTAAATGTAAATCCAACGTTCACACCACTTGTAGCTCTGTTATAGTGTCAGTTAACTCCTGAGAAAAATAGATCTGGTTCTTTAGCTGCTTAATGTTCCATTTTAGTCACCAGCTAGTGGCTAACTGTGTCTGTCTGCTGTTTGGTGTTGAGCAGGTAGAGCACAGCGGGTCTGTCAGAGCTTTATCGGTGATAAGAGCTGCCTGCTGCTGCTGCTGGAAACGAACCACAGACTAAACCAAACAGTGGTCTGGGAAATCGAACCCGTCAGCTAAAACGCTTCGTAAAGCCGAGGGCGACGGTGAAATGTGTGATCATTCTGGGTGGGTTCATCGCTACAAGCCACACCGTTCACATTACACAGTCTCCTGAGACACTGAAAGGACTGATTGGTGCAGCTTGACATAATAAAAATAGGGGCTACTAGACAACTGTATACACACACAGTGAACTGTACATGTAAGCTGCGTTTTAATTGATAGCATCTGAACATGCATATCTCATCATTTAACATGCAAATGCTTGCCTGAACATTTTAACACAAAAATTCACACTTTTTTTTTTTGGAACATGTTGATCAGGCTCCCCTGAAGATTTTTCAAATTTTCCCTCATTCACAGTTTAGGAACAGTTTGTTTAGTAACAACAGCATATTTCTCCTCTCCTCCTCTTCAGTCAGCCTCATCATAACCTCCTCATATTCTGCGTTATGATTTACTCTGAGGTGTTTAACGAGGTTTGTGGTGTTGCCACAACACCTCACAGTCTTTCCACATACGTCACAGACTGCGTCTTGGCTTTTTGTGGAGCTTAAAATAGCTCTACACATGACTTGCATATGACTGTGACAGGCGGAGGAAGAAGTAGTTCCTACCAACTGCATATCATTTATACGATATCCTGATAGTATTGTTACTTTCCACGGTGTTCCTGTTAATGATAAACTACACATTTACCCCAAATTGCTAAAATATTGATATTTTAATATGAGAATCAATTCTAGAACATAAATATCTGGTATCAGAAGTATCAATATTTCAGTATCAATCCGCACACTACCTCTGTCTCCCTGTTTGCATCAAGTAAGGACTTTTGAGGTTTTGGGATTTGTGTTTCAAAGTTTTTTCCTCGTTTTGGATGATTTTTAGTTGTTGGAGTTTCTTTTTCCTGGCTCTGGACCTTCAGCCAGGGAGTTTGAGTTTAATAAAAAGGACTCTTAATTCACTCATCTGTCCATCCTGGGGTTTCTGCATCTGTGTCCTCTCCACTCCCCCTTTCCTCTGTGACATGCTTAACAGATGTGTTTTCTTTACCTTGATGGTATCCTCATGTTTTCCAAGAACAGACAGGAACACATCCAGCATGTCCAGGCTGTCCTCCAGAGGCTATAAGACATGCCTGTTTGGCTTGAGACATGTCTGATCATTGGTAACCATCACCAGTGGGGTTTCAGTGCTACGATGTCCTCCACATCCTGGTTGAAAATCTCCAAACTTACCATTCCTATGCAAATAATCACGTAGTTGTTTTGCAGTGGCTTTTTCCAGGATTTTAGGGGAAAAAGGGAGGCTGGATTTAGGTCTATAGTTGGCTAAAACATCTGGATCAAGAGTAGAGTTTTTAAGCAGACATTCAGCTACTGCAACATTAAAAGGCTGGTGAGACAAAAGAGAGTTTTAAGGAAACATTATTAAATGTTCAGTCTCTCAGCCATATGTCAGCACAAGATCGAGGGTGTGATTAAAACAGTGAGTGGGTTCATTTACATTTTGAGAAAAGCCAGTTGAGTCCAATAGTAAATTAAAAGCAGAGCTAAGGCTGTCGCTGTCAACATCTATGTGAATGTTGAAATCCCCCACTGTAATGACTGTTTCTTTTTCTGTGTGTTGGGAGTGAGAGAATAAGAATGAGGCTTTCAAATGAGTTCTAACTAAGTTTGGGTCTGGGGTTGATTAATAAGCTGGAGTGAAACCTCCTCCTCGGCCTGTGCTTTGAGTGGGAGAATCAATATGAGTAGGAGGGGTGTGCTGATTCATTTAGACTAACAGATTCCTGCTGTAACCAGGTTTCAGTAAGACACAGTAACTCAGCACGATGATCAGTTATCGAATCGATGACTAATATTAGATGAGAGTGATCTAATAGGCTGTTTAATTGTCTAAATGTAATTGTTTTTTGGTTCTGTTGGCTCTGTTGGGCGGTTTTGGGAGGGTGACAGCTTTGGAACATCCCAGCTTTGACTTTCTAAAATCAACAAACTGCATCAGATTTTTGGTAGAGATTAGAGCTGCACCGGTCAACGTGGGGTGACTGCAGTCTCTCCTAATTAGATCAGAAGGTCTTCTGTCTCTGTAGCCCACATTGGTTGCTGGACACCACATCGACAGTTGGCTTTTGAATGAGGACATGCAGCTATTCACATCCTCACTGGTCAGATTTGGTGGGTTTCCAGAAAAAAAACACACAGACTGACAATGTTTTAGCAAAATTACACTCTGATTCCACATAAATTTGAGTGATCTCTGATTACAGTATTCGAGTGTCATTACAGCGGTAATGACACTTGTTATGCTACTCGTTACCCATTATATCTTTTTACAGCCACCCAGTGCTGTTAGCATGGCTGCAGGCTCTTACCCTGGTTTTGTGTATGTAAACTCTCTCTATCAGCTGATACAGATTCTAGTTATGACCTGCTTTCTTTTCAATCTAAAACAACCCATCATGTTTTATTCCTCTGTAGTTTTAGAGTGCTCCCTGCACACAGTAGCTTTCATAGAAACAGAATGAGAGCTGGTAGATTTTCCATCTTGCTAAGCCTCCTTTTCAACCATGGAATATGAGAAAAGATGCTGCGGAGAAGAAAGCCACGGCAGCCAGCTTCTCCTGTCTCAGCCAGCTTCTCCTGTCTCTCAGCACGATTCCACCCAGCTGACATTCTCCACAATACCTTCTAGCCCCTTTTTTGTTCCCTCACCTGATCCTCTCCTGACTTTTTTTTTTTTAGCCATCTGTCTGCTGTTGCTCTTGGCCAGCCTTCTCAGACAGACTCCTCTACCTGGTTATCAGCCCTCTGCTCTCCAGACCATTGAATTGTTCACAAAAAGCAGAGAGCTCAAGATGTGTGTGTGTGTGTGTGGGTGTGTGAACAGGGAAAATGAATTATCTAGAGTCTGTAGTCTCTGCACACAGCACTCTTTATAGTTTATTAATGAAGGAAACACACAAGCCCAAAAGAAGAAAAAAAATATAGAGGTTCTTCTTCTGCAGAAATGAGTTTTGCTGGTGCGTTTCGGTTTTTATTGTTCCTGACTTTTTAAAGATTATGTTCAATAAAACCTTTAATAATTCATCTCAGCAGTTTGAGTTTTTCCACATGCTTTGGCTGTGTCATAGACTAAAGCGGCACTTCTAATAAAATCGGTATGTATTTATTATGTGGGAGATGTTATGTTAATGGGAGGCATTTCATTAGCCTCAAATGACTTTCACTCTTCAGCCTACACAAAACATTTAACCTCGCTACTATGAAATCCTGCTACATCAAATCAGTCGCAGCCAAACAGGAGTTTGAAAAGTAAAACATGAACCACAGTAATGTTAAATACATACATCCACACTAAGTAAATGCTAATATGATGATTTACAGGTCACAGGTTCCTAAGTTTAAAGTGAGCTTAATGTGGGTAAAGAGTCTAGCTTTGCATACAGCAGTTGTTTCAGTTGTATTCCAGTAACTATATTTTGTTGTGAAATATGGTCATTCCAATGCTGTTGTTTACACTGTATGTGACTGTCCTGATATAACTTCCTTCCATGGTAACCAAGACACCTAGATGTCCTTTGACTCAGAAGTGACCAAACCTGTGCTTCAGTGTTGTTTAACAGTACAGTACTGACAATAAAATATTTTTATTGTTTATTACAATTTGGATTTTGTCTTCATCATTTTTGCCATTGTTTCTATTGGTTTACATAATGTTATACCCATCACATCACATGATAATCACATAATAATAATAATAATAAAAACAACAACAACAATAATAATAGGTGCCTTTCTTGACTCTCAAGGTCAGAACATGTCCTCTGGGCCAGTGTTTTATTTCATTCATACATTCTATCAGTCCATGCAACTTTCAGGTTGGTTGGTACTTGTACATAATCCATAGGCCCCTGCATCTATGCATCCAAGTTCAAGAGAAACAGGAGCAGTCAGTTGGTCAGACAGGTTGCGAAGAAGAATGGAGGAAAAGTGCAGTAAAGCTGGTGTCACATCTAAGCACTTGAGTCAGGTCATGCTTTTTTGTTTCCCCTTGTTTCATTTTATCTTATGCTCCTATTTTATTTTCAAAGCCCTAATCTTCTGTTTCTGTCCAGAGTCACTTCCTGCGCTCCTGTGTTTCCCGCCTGTGTGATTACCTGCCCTGCCCTAATGTGTTGCACCTGTGCCCAATTGTCTTTGCACCTTGCCTGTTTTAAAGTCCAGCTTCTGTCTCTTATTTCCTGTGTTGTTCAAGTCAAGACCTACCCACATAGACATGAAGATGTAACTTACTTGGACAGGCCGAAACAGTCATGCAAGCAAGCATTTTGAATTTTAGCAATTTATATGGTCGTTTAAGTTGCATGACTGATCTGATGATTTTATGCTACGCAAGTCAAGAAATGTACTAACTAGAAGACAATGAGTTATAAAAAGTAGTGGGCAGCAGTGCTGAAAGCAAAAATGACTCTGACTTTTGACTTTTGCATTTTTAACTTTTACATTTTTAACTTTTTTAACTTTTTTAACTATTTTCTAACTACATTTGAAAATAGTGATTCAGCCTGCCTTTATGAAAAGCTACTTTGATGCACAGGTAATCATAAAGCTAAAACCTTTAATATTAATAGGTTAGTGTGTCACATTTCTGGCAAGCAAAGGTTTACAGTTGATTTAGCTCACCTGCACATAGTGTGACATTTACTATTTATGCTCAATACAATCATTGCTTACCAAGAAGCAATCCCTTGAGTATTATTAAATTGGCCCTGGGTAGCATGGCATATTTATTCCCTCAGAGGTTGTGAAGGCTGTCACAGGTAGGGTTATTTAGGTTATGATTTAAAGGTGTCCCAGGCTCATTGCCACTGACAGCACTGAACGTGTGAAAAGCCCCACCACTGACGCAAAAGCACAATGAAACAAAGCATCAAAAACAGATGAAGCGTCCTGCTCCGTTTGGCAAAGGATGAACACCGGTGCTCTGGCAACCTTGACCTTTTTGTTGACACCCTCTAATTTGGCCTGAAAGGTAATTGGGTGGATGATGGATGTCTTGCTCTTTTATTATGTTGATTCATCCACTGGATCTCAAACTGTCAAGATTTCTTTTTATAAGGCTCCATCACGGGCGCTTCGAGCAGAAACAAACTTTCTTAATGGTTTTAATCGATGACTGGGAGAAGCTGCCGAAGTCGTATTGTTGTAGACATCGTACGTCATGTGATATTCATCACTGAAATGTGACTATACAGTGCCTTTAAAAGGCATTCATCGCTCTTGGAAGCTTTTGTGTTTTATTGCTTCACAAAGTAGAACCAAAGGACATTTGATGAACAGAAACAGACTCTTTATTGTCACTTTGTCATATTCCGCCCCTTTAATAGGGCACACCTTAATCATGACTGGTGCAGCCAGCTGGTTTTAGCAGTCACTGGTTAAATGGAGATCACCTGTGTGTAATTTTTGAGTCGGTATCATGACAAAGCCTACACCATAAAGACAAAGGTCCCATTTACACTGTCATTTCAAGCATCTGGTATCCAGATTCAGCTGAGGTTTAAGACATTTTCATTTACACTTAGCTACATATATAAGTCTCTGCTGGGCAGATCACAAATCTGATCACAGCTTGTCTTTTGGTCTCACGGCTATATGTTGCTCACATGCTTATATGCTCACACTATTCCCTCATCCATTCAGATCAATGTTCTCGCACCCACGCAGGTCATTCAGCGGTTGAACTGATCAGGGACCGGAAAAATGCTACAACAGCAGATCAGAAAGTTCTCTTTACAGCTGAATCAATGTCTTTAAGGCCGTCCTTAAAACCTGAGCGAACGAACAAGAAATGAGGGGTCGGTAATGAAGGCCACCAAGACCCATGACAGCTCTGAAGGATTTCTAAGCTTCAGAGGCTGGAGAGACCTTGAATGCAGCATCACTTGGACAGCTTTATGGCAGAGTGGCAAAGAGAATACAGAGACTCTGAGGTCAGATGGAAGAAGGTTCTGTGGTCTGATCAGACCAAACTGAGCTTCTTGGCCATCAGACCAAATGATCTGATGACAGAATCCAGATCTCAAGCTGAGAATTTGTCACTGAACTTGAAAAGGGTTGTTTTCTTACTATCCTCAAGCAGCCTGACAGAGCTCCAGCAGCTTTGCAAAGCAAATGGAGAATGAGGCCTATCAACACAGGCTCCAAGTTGTAATATACTTGGACAGGGCAAACGCCACATTAATTCAACTTTGATTCACTGTTGTAAGACAATAACACATGAAAACCTTCAGGGTGGGTTGAATTAGTTATCACAGGCAATTTACATGGAAACAACGTGTGGAATCAAAATGGATGAATGAGAAGTTTCATTTGCTAGCAGCACATTTTTGGGTGTGGCTCACTGACCCATCTCAGGCCACTATAATCCTGACAAACACTGCATTCAATTACATACAGAGATAGGCTGTGCAGCCCTGAAGCTCAGAAACAGATGACAGTGTCCAGTTTCCAGCAGTGTGGAAAATGGAGGATGCCTGTGAAAGTGAGAGAAATCGGCTGGTTGTCCCCTGACCGTGCCGAGCCGGGCGGGGAGCTTAGTGTCGCTGTGGCATCTGATAGCCACGGCTGCATTAGCATAGTAACAGATTCCTCCAAGGGTCTGCCTTTCTGTCCGTCTCCTCTGCGTTTGTCAGTCTGTCCTCTGGGACAGCAGGTCCAGGCCTTCCCACGAGGCTGGACATGAGAAGATTGAACTGACAGACATAACTCCACTGGAGGGGCGGAAGTTTTTTTTTTTTTGTTGTTTTTTTTTTTCCCAGGTTCCTGAAATGTCACCAAGATGCATGGTCCTGCCAGCTGCTATGATTGAGAGTGGAACCCATCTCTGCCTTTCTTTGTAAATGAGCTGAATTTATTTCTTTCCCAGTCTGACTTGTGTGTCATTTCAAAGATGGACAGGCAAGTGACCCCCTGCATAAACTCTCCAAAGAGGAGGGAGGGCAGTGTCACTGGAGGGGAGGGAGAACACTGTCAAGGTCAAACAGTCTCTTCCATCTTGTCTGGCAGAGTTCAGGCGCATGATGTTTTTTCTACTCTAATAGGTCTGGAATGGCTCGAGTGTCCTTCTTGCATGGTGGGCTCAAAGACTCACATGAGCAGAAGGAGGACTAATAGGTGGCTGTTTAGTGTAAGTACAGCGACACTGCTTGCTGTATGCTTCTTCCTCCCTGACATTTAACTCAACAGGACAGCAGATAGGAAGCATTGATCGTGGCACCAGAGGCCCAAGTGTTTAGCGGGCTCCTGGGCCAGGGTGTCGTTTTAAAGTGACTGTCAACATTTCTTGTTGGAAAGTTGAGGGCTGTTTACATGTCTCTACCCAGGGGCCCACTGTCTCATAATCTGTCCATGGGATTAATTTCGCATGACGAATCCTCATTGTTGTCTAAGCATATGATGCTTGGACTTCTTTCATAATCAGTGACAATGGAACCGGACGGGAACAGATCGGTGAATCTACCCTCCACCCATCTGCCACTTCCACTTGCCTGGCCCTGCAGTACCTCCCCACTGGTTCCACTGTGCCAATCAAACCCAAATATGAAGTCAGATAATCTAGCTTTCCATATACTTACAAACCCACCCTGTCCCCCAGATGCCTAATTACAACAGTTTTCATTAACATATGGTTCTGTCAGGATGGAGTTTCTCCAATATCTGTTCTCCACTTGTACTAGTGCAGAACAATGTTTCTCTGCCGGACCAGATGCCCAGATTGCATCTTTATGCAGGTGTGAACCAGACTTTTCACGACACAGAAGAGAAACTCTCTCATTTTCATGGAATTCAGCCAAGTCTCAGCACTGTAAGGTGAAAGCAAGGTCAGGTGGGTCAGTTATTCAGTTGCTGACAAGTACAAGATGTAGTTCATTTGTTAGCAGTGCAACCTGCTCTCCAGCAATTTATGTTCATCTACTAGTCTTCAGCAACAGCACTATAGAGCAATGTTTTTATAAGTGGCTGCCTTTTTTGTTTGTATCATGCATCCTCAAGTCACATCCCACCATTAGTTTCACTCCATTCCACTGTCTGATAATTGGTGGTGGTAACGCACCAACAAACATAGCAACTCGCCAAGAGAGGCAGTAAAGAAGAACACTGCAAGCTATTTAACATGGATATAAACAACGCTCAGTACACTGTACAAAGTCTAGTAGCAAGCCATGCTGTAGTTGTTAAGGTGTTAACTTCAGTCTGGAGCTGTGGTCCTCACTGTTTTTTTCATGAGGGCCACACTGGCAGACAGGCAGTAGCACCAAAAATCACACAATTCTGGGCGTGTGCTTTGGAAATGGCTCCAAGTTATTCTAACTCTTCATTTTTCTCACTTACCACACTGCTTTGCAACTTTGTTTGATTAGAAATCAATCCAGTTTTATTGTTTGCACACTACATGTTACCTAGCATATTAGCTGAAATAATGATAGGACCACGTCCTTTTGTAAATGCCTTTATTGGATTACATGTCACAGACTTATAATTCATTGCAGAGCTTAGAAGGCTTTGGTAAAATTCTTGTTACAGGCCACAGAACGGAATCACTCTGATTGATCATTTGATGCCACAGGGAAAGTGCCTTTGATTAGACCATTGTCCTCAGCCTGGGTAGGAATAAATCATGAACAAGGAATATTCCTATCATGAACAAGGAATATTCCAACAAAACAAAAACAAAACGTGAGTGAAAGGAGGATTAAGGGGAAAATGATGACAGACGTACCAGGTTTTTTTTTTCCCACATCTCGGTGTTAGATTCAGTGGGACACTTCACTTTCCACACTGTCAGTTTAGCCTCATAATATCTTTAAAAATTGAATTAACACCTCTATATGCATTCATCCTGCCAGCCATTTCTGAATGGACAAAGTATCCTGCTGGCATTTACATCAGAATATGAAGAAGTGAAGTCAGTACGACTCTTCAGGCCTGTGCCAAATGGACCATCAGTTGTAGTGGCAGCAGCCCAGTGCTCTCAGACACCCCAGCCTGTTCACTGTCCACACACACACACACACACACACACACACACACACACACACACACACACACACACACACACACACACACACA
>JBBMJY010000011.1:18474334-18492610 GCA_037833715.1 Toxotes lorentzi | reverse complement strand
CACACACACACACACACACACACACACACACACACACACACACACACACACACACACACACACACACACACTTCCTGCTAAAGATATTGCACACTTCAGCTTGCTGACTAATGAGGGAACACTGACTGGCTTGGCCAGCAGAGATGTGCGGAGTGTGAGACAGGAGGAGGTCTGATATTTGAGGGTTTCACGGCAGTTTTTACAGCCAGACACAATGGGCCTGCAAACCCATTTGTTCACTCATTTAAGACGACATGGTGCATTCACTAGTTTTCTCTTATTTGGAGTCTTCACTTCAGCATGAACAAAAAGTCTGGAGCTGTGGTATCAGTTATGTACCAATAGTCCGCCTTCTTCCCATCCCTCCTTCCTTCCTTCCTCCTCTTGATTTAAAGCTGCATTTATCAATATTTTCACATAAACAATCAAATGACTGGGGGTCATTTGAAACTGGTTGCTCATCTTGACAAACCCACAGAGAATTAATGCACAACTCTGTCGTTTTGATAAACCCGCTGTGGTCTAGGCTACCTGCCCAGCACCAAACAGCAGAGAAAATTAGTGACTTAGTGGTGAACACAGTGGAGCATTTTGCAGCTAAAAAGCAAAATAATTTTCTCAGGAGCTGGTGAAGAATGAAACAGAGTTAAAAGCAGAGGAAATACTGGATTTAGATTTGTCAGCTAACAGGGAACATGACTCCAAATGAATGCTAATGATGCTCTGTTTCTGCTGGATGTGCATTTTTAAGCACTGTGCAAGGCACACATTAGCCTTAGCAACTTGTGTGGTAATATTTCAGATGATGTGTTTGCAACTTGTTCTGCTACGTAAAAAATACAGCTTTAATAATGATGACACTAATGATAAGCATTATTTCTGTAGTTTTTAGATGCCACAGAGGGATGTGTGTGGTGGTGTTGGTGGTGGGGGGCTTCAGATAGTGTTTTGCTTTCCAACGAGTACTTCATTTGAAGCATACTGATACCATAGTAATACAAATGCCCCTGCATGAGGCCCAGCATCTTACTGTTGTAGATATCCCCACAGCTGAAGAGCTGCACTGGCATGAATATTCCATGAAGACTTCTAAAGGACTGACATCTTTACATTTAGATCCCTTTCCCTCTTCCACCTCTCAGGCACAGCATCAGCGTCAGAGATGCCCCCTCCTCCTCCTCTTCCTCTCTACTGGTGGTGTTAATGGCATGTTGTCTGCTGCCACTTGGGCAGTCTCATTGCGTAGACAATCAACACTTGACCAGATGGACATGAGGAGTGACCACTTCATCACTACAGATTGGACACATAATGGACCACGACAAAGGGTGGAATGAAGAACTCCGTTGTCATCCAGGTGTTATTTGTATTCAGATGCCGTCGCTGCTTTCTCCATACATTTCATTTGCTACCTGTGGGAAATACAGCTTCCTGACATGTTGGGATCATTAGTCTTACTGATGTGTAAAGAAAGACAAAGGTGGAAAGAATCCAGCTTGCCGGCACTGCCGTGGCAGTTCGCTGTATTGAAGTAAATAAGAGTACCTTGCAGGCAATTTGCATTCCACTCTTCGAGTAATGAATCATACCCCGAAAGATTCTTCTTTTTTTTTGTTTTGTCAATAGCCTTTGAGATATGACTAAAGGGTGTGAGAATGTTATTTATTCCTGTGGTATTGTCAGTGTCTCTCCTCTCCACTGATCTCCAGCTGAATGGGGCTTGTAAGAAAAGCTTTTTCAGGCAGAACAAAGCGGGGCATTAATCATTCAGAAACGGCTTGTGCTGTCCTCTGGGATCTGATGGGGCTCAATGCAAAATCTGTTAAAAGAAATAGTTTTGGAGACTCCGCCAAAGGTCAAGTAGATGGATTAAGTGATAAAAGTCTGATGAGATAGAAGTCAACTACACAAAAGCAATATACCTGGGGTGGAGGCCCCGTCTCCTCGCGACCTTTTCGGAATCCCTCAAGAGGACAGACAGGCGCCCAAATGAGCGCAATCCAGTGTGACCTTAACCAAAGTATTCTGCTACTCTGAGCTTATCAGTGGCAAACTAGATAATCTCATAGGTCAACTGATAAGACATTTGATTCTGTGAGGAGGTTGAAAGTATCGACGAATATCAATCGTCTTCATAGTGTCCTCAGTGAAGGACTGAGTGAGGCTGCAGGTGAGGAGCAGCAACACTTTGAACTGTGATTCTGAAGATCTGGCCTCTTACCGCTGAGATCAAGAGCTCGTTAAAAGCTTCCTCTGTCAAGAGTGCACTTAAAGCATGTCAAGTTGCCAATTAGAACATGTTTTACTTGGTGGAGCCAGATTATTTATACTTTTTTTTTTTTTGGTGAAAATGGTTTTGCTGGTTCTAAATGTGGCACAAAATGTTCAGCGCACAGAGGTCATAGAAAAATGTCATCTCTTTATTTCCTGTGCAAAGATCATCAGTCTCCTAAAGAGGGTTCATTTTGGAGCTTTACCCAAGCGACAAAGAGTAAACTAAAGAAGAAACTAACCCCTTTAACCAACTCATAGTCATTTTACTGTGTGTATAAAAGAAGCTTCCACCTATGACTGGTTTTTATCCTTTTAAGGTTGGAAACATTGTCTTTTTGCTCTGTACCAAACAGCGCAGCAGCAACAAGTTTGAAGGTCGGTCCATTAGATTAATGCAGTCAAGCTTCTGGAGTGCTGCTGGCTAAGCTAGCTCAGCTGGTGATGGTGAGTAAATAGATCCGAATCATCACGGTGGTAATCTGCTTTACAAACCACATTGTCTATCTTTCTATTTCTATTTGAGAGTTTGGAGTTTAAGGCACCTTCGACGGAGGTGGTCTGAGTAACAAAAAGTTATTTAAGAAGTAACTAATTCATTTTTGCTGTTGTGCAATTAATGATGCAATTACTTTCTCAAAGAGTGATAAGTAATTAGAGATTGATTACATTTTTCAAGAAACTTGCAAACAAGTCAAACTTTACGTTGTCAAAGATACTCTTCTGCTGCACCACTGCACAAAACCAAAGCTTCTAAATGTTGTTTTTTTTAAGAATTTTTTAATGGAGGGAACTCCAGAAATCATGCTGTGTTTTTTTGTCCCACTTTTGTTGACTTGTTGTGATTTATTGGCTCAGTACAACAAGTCTCGGCACATTTTGTGAAAAAACAAACAGTTATCAAGGCAATCCTCCAGTGGCCTGCCCTACATGTTTCTTTGCCTTTCATCCAGTGCATGCTGGGAGAAGCTCTGCGCAGATCTTACAGAATCCATAGCACAGATATTTCTCCTTATATCACCTTTGAATCTTACTGTTTGTGCTCCTTCTGTAGCAGAATTATAAATCAGAATTCTACACAACACTCTCAGACTCATTTTAGTGTGCATGTATGAGTGTGTGGGCATGGACACGTTCATGTTCTCTCCCTCAGCGTTTCCTGTGTCCCACTCTCGTCTGTTAATGAATATCGGTGGAAAGCGAGGCTCTAATGGAATTACACTTTAATGATGTTTGCCGTTTTTAACGATAGTAATTAATTAGATCAATGTAATCTCCTCCCAAGAATCTTCCCACACAAAAACTGTGAGCGCTGAGCGGCGACCTGCTGCCCTCCAGCACATCATCAACAGCAGTAATGGCGTACTCCCTGGACAAAGCTCTCTTTCTAAAGGCAGAGCAGAATATCTGACCTGCCGCTCGCAGACCAATTACCTGATGTCTACATGTGCATTTTAATTCCAATCCTCTACCCAGAGCTGCTCTTGAGTTTGGGCACTACACACCAATCCACATTCAAATGACGTCTCATTAAGCTTTAATTGTAGCTGCATGTTGTACATTGTTCACAGCTATAAACCTTCTATGAAAGACACTTGAATTTCTTATTTATTTAAGAATGCATGAATAGCAGTGGGAAAGGAAGTGGCTGTTGACTTTCTGGATATTTGCAGATTAAAAGGAGGGTTACATGACAGGTAACAATCAGTCCTAACCGACCGAAAATTCTCAGTAACACATATTTGGACAAACCTTAAATCGGTGGTTCTTAAACTTTTTCCAGCATGTACCTGTTCAAAAGCCAAAATGGGAATAAGTTTAAGCTGATTTGAAGAAAATGCAGAATTCTGACAATGATGATGTTGATTTTCCAAGTAACTATAGGTAACTATGGCCGTCCAATAACTTTAATGGGGAAAAAATGTTTCCCTCAGAAATGTAGTGAAAATACATAAATTGGAAATACTCAAACACCCACAAGATAAATTTGACTTGCATTGAATGGTTGTCTCATCTGATAGCACAGAATAAATACGGTAAAAGGATTGACATAGCAGCTTTCTTGGCACTGACACTGATAGCGACTCGTCGTCCATACAGCGTGAATATATATGCATACTGATTCACCGTCTCCTATTTTCAATTTGCATTTACAATGCGGCCGTCGAGTAGATGGTCACCCAGTGAAAGTGAAATATCTGCCCCCTCGTTCGTGCAGCTGACATTGTGAGCACAGTGCCAAGGCTAGTGGAAACAAACACTGCGAATGAGTTGGTCACATGGTAAGAACGACCTTGCTTTATGACTTAAGTGCTTCCCACCTTTTCCTGTCTGATCTGCCACTTCCATTTATCAATCTAATGATGTGGCAAAGGGCCAGGTTAATCAAGCACAATTACTTTTGCTTTCATTTATGACTGACAGTGATGCAGCAGTGTCCCAGCTGCAGCAGGTTCAGGCCTGGACGAGCTTCAGTGCGGAGATGTTGGGCAAACATGTGCCACAGACAGAAATGCTTGTAGGGATGTTTCTTAACTGGAGGGTTACAAATGGCTGCACTGTACCAAAAGACAGGCTAGTTGAAAGGATTGGTTTCCTATTATCTGGTTTCTTTACCTTTACTTTTGACAGTTTAGGTCTAAAACTCCACTGGCAACACTTCATGTAACAGTAGTAAACATTTTAAAACTCACTAACTCATGATTCTCTTTCCATCACATCAATTTACAATATTTTTATTGAGAGTAGTTTCCAGCCATTTTCAAATTTAACAAGGCGTTTAAGGCAGCCGTCACTAAAAAAGCTGACTGTAGCTCATTTTGCTGGTGGAGATTCACTTCCATGATCTTCTTCCATCTTTGTCAGTTCCTTTCTGAAGATCCCAGACAGTTTGCCAATTTAAAATAACTTTCCTTCTTTTACATTACAACGGTGGTTGCAGCTGTATTTTTTAATACATCAAGACCAATGTGATTGATTGGTTACCTTAGTTATCTATTCTTCTTATTCTTTTTGAATCACCTAACAGCCAACGCTTCCTCTGATGTCTTTATTCTTCTGCTTTCACCTTTTCATCCGTCCTCTCTCTTTTGTTCTCCTTCCACTGTCCCCAGCCTCATTAGCTAACTCGTGACCCTCCTAATTTGTGATTGGCTGCTACAGTCTGCAAGGAGAGAGCACCCTGAGGCCCCTATCATTTGGCAAGATCATTAGTGAGAGACTCCTGCCTTCCTGCCCGTACACATCAAAACATCTCTGCCTCTGTCCTTGAGCAAGGTGAGACAAGGGGAACATAAGGCTCAATAAATATTGCATTGCACTCTGGACCTACCTTGAAACAAAAACACATTGAGCTGTGAGCTGGGATTTGTTTGGTGCCATGTGATTGTTGCTATGGTAATTTTGCTGGTCTCACCAACAAGGTTCTTCAGCTTTTTCTGAACAAACCACTTTTGTTTCTAGAAACATAAAATTCATCATTTCTGTTTTGGATTTTAAATTACCAGACTTCTGTGCCCATATGGTACTGCCAGGTTCAAATGTATGCAGGGGTACACACCCATGGCAAAGGCCAATATAGGAACTGCATAGACCATATTCAATTGAACAAGTGCCTTAAAACCACATACACTATCTGTGAAAGAGACACAGCAGCCCTCTATAGCTGCTGTAAAAATGATGAGGCTGAAATGGCGACAGTATAACAGAGCGACAAAATCCATGTAGGGAGGAAGTTGTTGGGGTGGATGGTTGGGCCAACAAAACCTACTTATTAAATCCAAAACATGATGTTTCTCTAAACTCAACCAAGTAGTTTTTGTGCTTAGACCAAACCAAACCTTAACCTTAGTACTGTTGCATCATAAAACACTTTTTCCACAGTGAGTTTTAACAGTTTTGGAAGGAACAGACAAATGATGTCACCCTGCCAATACACACTTCAGATCAGAGAACGCCTCTATGGGTCGTTCCAGAGGGTATGACCAAACGATGTAGGTCTTTTAATTTGGGGAACTTTTTTGGAATTACCATACATTTGCTCATTAGTACATCTGTGTAAAAGCTTGGTTCCCACACCAATGGGTACAGTTTTCTTGATGTAACCACCACTTTGTCCAGATTCAGACCAGTATTCCAGGACATTACATTGTTTTGCAAGGATTCTGCATTATTTTTAACACCTCAGCCCAAACGTCAGAGTCAACACAGGAAGTGATATTGTCCTTTATACAGTAAGGTGTAAAGTAAGGGTATGGAGGATGGGCGTTTAGTGCAAGAAACCAGAGGTTGCATCGAATCACAATCCAAAAATGAATGTTTGAGTTTAATTTAATAACCACAATATTTACCAAAGTTAAATCAAGTATTTTAGCTGCATAATCCTAACCACTGTTAGGTTTAGAATAAAGTTATTTAGGACCCAAACACAGGACTCAGACGTAGGACAGATTAAAGTTCAACCAAAGGCAGTTTATTTTAAAAGAAAGAACAGCCTTTGACATCGGAGCAGCCAAGCAGGTAGCCCAGAACTGGGTCAGTTTACAGAACCAGGAAGACTGGAAGAGAGACAGAGAGCATGCTGAATTGAGTAATCTGCAGGAGAAGGAGGCGCAGAGCAAAGTGAGGAAATTGGCTCCAGCTACATATTTACTGGAAGCAAATGAGAGTATCAATCCTCTTATTTCACTCTCAGAAAAAAAAGAACACTTGCATTTCTTGAAAAAGCCTTAATTGTGGCCACAATGTCCAGAAAACAAGCATATAGGCTGAAACAAATAGAGGCAAAGTACATGACATTACTTCCATTCTCTAAAACGTTCAGCCTTAACCTAAAAGAAACTTGTGTTTAACTACAGTCAATTAATTGTTCATAAAGTGTCAGAAAGGTCTCAGAGTGGTAAAGCACCACATCCATCAGGCTGCAGAAGTTAGAAGACTGTTGCTTCCAAAGCCATTAGCATCGGCTGAGCTACTCGTTGTTCCTCCCGTTCTACTGGCTGCATATTTCTGCTAATTAGCATTAATGAAGTGACCCGACAGATCCACCACCTGCACCACCAACATTTAACAAATACACCACAGGATATTGTGTGATTGGGTCTCTGGTTGTGTCTTTCATTCCCAACCTTTTGGCTTCTGTCTGGTTACATTACCATGTAGTTTTCCTCTTTAAATTCTAAATGTGATGGGGCTGATTTTATACCTTGCAGGGTTAGATGCCATTGAAAAGACAGGTGTAAGTATAAGCACAGATTTGTTATGTGTTCACTGGGAAACGTCTTCATTACAGTGCTGCCTGCCTGTGCCTCATTTCCGGATGGGGTCAGAAATGATTTCATGCTTATTTTAGCTAAGCCCCTGTTCCCACAATTATTTGAAATCCATCAAGCTAAGCCTCTTCCAATAGGAAAAAAAAAAAAAAACAAAAAAAAAACACGGCTGTTGAAATGTTTAAGTGGTTGCAACAAAAATAAATGAAGTTCATTAAAAATGGAAAGTGTGCAGAGGATTAGTGAGGTAGAGCTGTTTGGCACTGGTGGGACTTCTCTGTGAAAACCCTGCTGCTCGGGATCAACACACAAAATGGTGTCAATGCTGGTAATTGCCCTCAAGTCTCTGTCCCCACAGCGTGGCTCTCAGCTGCCTCTCAGCTCTCTCACTAATCTGCACACGCTGTTAATCAATGCCGCTGCGATTTCCATAACAAGGCAAACTACTCTGTAACTATGTTTACAAAGAGGATTTTACATTCCCCCCAATTTCTTCATTCACTGGCTGAAAGCCTGCTGATGCATATTTGCTGTAGCTTTAGAGGAACAGTTGTTCAATCTTGTGAGTAAGAAACCTAAATGAAGTAAATCCAGAGTTGTTTTGGGACCACAGTTGGTGAAAATATACTCTTCCAAGAGAGAAACAGGTCTGTAATCCACTCCAGGTTCGGGATAATCTTTTTTTTTTTTTAAAGAGGCAATTTTATATTTTGGGGAAATGTACTTGTTTCTGGATCTTACTTAAAATCAGATGAGAAGATTGGTATCAGTTTCATGCCTGTGTATCTAATGCAGGGATAGACGAGTTATCCTAGGTTTGCACCTAAACACTGGAATCAAAGGGAATCTACAGCCTTAGCTTCATAAAAAGTGAAGGAAAATATATCTTCCAACAACTCTACAGCTGCCAAAGCTATACATTACAGCCAGTGCTGTTCAGCTCATTGTCAGATTAGTGTGACAGTGTATGATCGTCTGAATGGAGGCAGGTGTGCTGCAGACCAGAGCAGATCTCCACCAGCTGCATCTCATCCTGCAATCAGGACTTCTACAGATACCCAGCTCTGCCACTGTCCCCTTTGACGGCCATATTACCTGCTCAGTCAAGCTGTGTTCACACTGTTTAAAGATATACAGTATTTTTGCTTGTTGCCTGTTAGTTCTTGACTAACCCGTTGTTACCTTGCATTGCCTTTTCCCAGCAGGAAGCCACGGCCCACACAGCTCTGATGCTGCCTTACATAATGCAGCAGGGCTGTTACAGCCGTGTCAGCAGATGCAACATCTTGGCCTGTACCTTGGCTTGTGGGCCATGAACGCATGTTTGTTGGAGAAACATGTGACAGCGTTGATGTGGCTGACCCAGCAAGTGGAGTCAGCTGCCACGGTGATGGCAGGGAGGATCATGTCCCTCAGCAGCCCACCATGACACTTGGGACTGTGAGAAATCACACAAGATCCAAATCCCAGATCTGACTCTGGAGAAATGCCACCAGGTTGCCTCCATAAGGGTGTGTGTGACTGTGGGGTGTTGCCTCTGACATTCAGGTTTTCACAGATACGTCTGGTTTGGCTGGTTCAGCCTGCTGGAGCTCACAGCAGTCCAGAAGATGCTGCACCCTTCAGTTTGCCCTTCAAGCACACCTTAGACATGTGATGGTGGCTTATACAGGCAGGGAGACGTGAGGTCCTTCAGCCTCCGCAGGAATCCTGACATAGGAGTTTAGGAAAGTTCTGAATGTTGTCCTCTTGGTGACGATCAATAAAATTAAACACAATCACAAAGTGTTAATGTTGTTAAGATTAGATCAGATCAACAGATACTGCATTAATGGCTTGGCCTGCATCCAGCAGCTGCCTCAGACTGAAAACAAACATCCTGTATGATTCTAAAATATCAGTGCATTACATTCGTGAATCACAATTAAGATAACAAGGCACATTCTGCTGTACAAATGTAAACCACCAAAACTCAAAACACAAGACTGGAAGGTTTTAAAGTCTTTATGTTAATGCACCAAATGTTTAAGCCAAATGCTTAAATCATCTATCTATATATGCAAAATACTGAAAAAATATACATTTAATGTAATCTGAAATGCAGCTTTTAGTATATCAAATATTTCCCTTTATCACAATTTTAAGTTTAGGTATTTAACTATTTATTTAAAATATATGAAATATATGATACATATATGAAATATATGTTTAGAAAATACACTTCAGTCTGCTCCTTCCTCACATGGGTAAACATCTAAAGTACCTCAAACTTTTGCAGTTCACCTCCTCCATTGAAGAACTTTTTCATTCAGGCGGAACATCACAAAAACTTATCTCTGTACTGGACACGAAGTTATGAAGCTCATAAATCTAATTAGTTTGTGGGGAAGAAAGTTCCATACACACGCTGATCTTAATTGATTGATTTCTTTAAATTTAGTAGTGAATAGATCCGAAGAGTTCACTGTAACACTGCTCCTTGTACTCAGCCTGTGGGTTTGCTCATCATTCGCTCCGGCTCGGTGCTACGGGCCAGAGGAGAACAGATGCACTTGTCATCATATTATCAAGCAAGAGAAAAGGCATGACCAGGCCGCTCGTCGGAAGGGGAAGCTGCTGCAATATTCCAAAAGTCAAATGATTCATCCGATGTGGCCCGGGCCCATTTGTCTGTGTCAGAGTTTATGCGATGCTTCCAAACACTTTGCCTGGCCCCCCCAACTTTCCTGTCTCCCATCCTTGAAAGCCAAATCAATCAAGCTTCCCCATGCAGGAAAGTGCTGAAATAAAGAGACAATGAAGTGGAATGAGCGAAAGCAGGATTGATAGCATTAAGAGGATTTGGGACAGCTTGTGAGGAATTTTCTGGGCTGCAGTTGTTTTTTTTTTTTTTGGAGAGGAGCACACTCCAATCACTGCTCCACACTGCTGAATAGGAGCTATGCAGATAAATGGAGTCAAAGCAATGTAATCATATATTCAGGCCCTGGGAAGCAGTCGCTGGCACTGCTCTGATGGATGATTGCCTATCTTCATTTCTAGGAGCTAGAAAGACAAAGGTCTGCTGCATAACATAATCGATCATTTTCCTCTGTGTGCTTTCAGGGCAGGATGGAGGCCCTGACAAACTCAGAATACAGATCGTCCAAGTTTTTTTTGTTTGTTTTGTTTTGTTTTTAATCACACTCGGGGTGAAGATTACTTGAACTGACTTGTTCAATCTCTTCATTTGCGGACAGAGAAATATTGGATGGGATGTTATCATAAACTGGCTTTCATCTTGGCAGTATTGTGCTACATCTCACTAAAAAGCCAAACAAACACGTAACAAAGCTACAATATTTGATTTGATTTCATCTTTGATGGGGTCAGCTCGTGGCCTCACAGCACTCACACAATGAGAAACGTGCTGCTGTTGCATCAATTTTCCATCAAAGCACAAACAGATGATTTGAAACAGTAGCTGGTCTGTTAAAAGCTAACTACAGATGCCCCCCACCCCCCACACACACTTCTGACAAATGACATGTTCTGCTCATTCAAGCAGAAGAAAAAGGAGAGGACATCCACCTTGAAGGGCACGCTCTTTTTATTCACAGAGAGCCGCGGCGCATTAGAAAATCCGAGTGCTTTCTTGGCCAGCTTTGTCAATGGTCGCAGCAGTCCTTGAACACCATTTGATAGACTTGGACATCTGGACCAATGTCAGAGAGTATTTGGCAAAGCACATACTTTATCGCCCAGAGGTGAAAAGGAACATTTCTGGCTGTTGTTCAGGCTTTTAATTTCCAGGAGAAACACAAGCATCTGTTGTCAAGTTCATTTTTCAAATTGGTAGAAGCTGATAAGCACTTTTACAGAGAGCTGGTGCAGGCAAAGCTCCGTGGGGATGCAGGGATGCTCCATCAGCCTTTGAGATTTTGGCCAAGATTTGTTTCAGTAATGTTAATAATTACTTTTGATGCTAATCAAAAAGGAGGGAGCAACCTGACTTTGAAGTAGAAGGTGGGTGAGAAATCTAACCATTCACACAGTTTTCTCCACTTAAAGCACAATCTGGGTTTCCGACAAATCAAAGCTCCACCGTCGTCTGTCTCCTTCCCTGCACTAATCGACTTTTATCTGCAGGACTTTTGCCTTTGATCTCAGACAGTTAGCAGCAGACTGCTCCTCAACGTGAGCCTCTGACAAAATGGGTGAAGCATATGGCAACGCAGTGGGATTCTGGGTAATTTAGCCCCCTTCACAACGATCGCTCTGCATGAGGATGAAGCCTTGACAGAAGAGGTGAGGGAACAGGGCTGAATATAAACTGTTACTCAAACATGGCCGTCACTGACGCACACTGTGGCCTCTGACAAAGCCAGCTTGAGTCCTACAACACCGAGGACATCTGTAAACATAAAGCAGGCCTCTCATTACTCTGTGCTAATAAAATCATTATTATCTCATGTGGGTATATTAATTCTATAGCATAGTCTAATTCTAGATTATGTCATAAGAATAATATTCTGTTCATTCACAGCCCATGAAATTAAATGAATTGGTCCAGATGTTCATGTTCCCCACAGGATGAACTGCAGTAACTTTAATGATCCCTTAACTTTCTATACAGCGCCATCATCCGGTCAAAGCAGCAGCCTAGGTTACTGATGAGGTCAGGTGGACGGTGTGTTTTAGGTTCTCCCCCTGCTGCAGTACAAGGCCTGTTGTGCTCATCCCCTGAACTTTGAATTTGTACGGATGATTACAGATTAAATTTCCTATGTTAAAACAGTCAATTGAATTTCAAGTAAAAAGTGACAGCAATGTTAGAAATTACAATTCACTGCTTCTCGTTTTAACAGCGGTCACAAACACTGAGCAGAGACAAGGAACACCCAGGAGATGGTGAATCTGAACACAGCCGGCCTGTGGATGTTCCAGTCAAAATGCATAGATTTGGATCTTTAACTAAGGACATGAGTGAAAAGAACTGATAGTCTAAATGTTTAAATAGAGATATTCTGCAAAACTCAGGTTTTTACTGATGAATCCGCATTCATCAGAGCGTGAGTCTTTAAAGCTTTAAATTACAAAGCACGATTCTGCAGCAGCAATCACAGAGGGAGAGTGACAATGATCAGAAGTAACTGCATGAGCACATTTCCTCAGTTCCTCTGTGGAGAAACTGAGTTTTCAGGCATTTACACTTTTTAATCCACTACTTAAATGTAAAATGTTGTGGTTGTCTTGCATTTGAACCCATACACAGACACACAATTTAAAAAGCATAAAAAACCATCCTCGTTTTTGGCCCTGTTCTGGTACTTTAGCTGCTAAATGCTCCATGTTCACCAGCTAGCTGCTAACTTTGTCTGCTCTTTGGTGATGAGCAGGTGTCGCCACAGTGGGTTTGTCAGAGCTTTTCCTTTCCGGTAAACTGCTGCTGAAAATTTGTGAGATTTTGCAAGACACACAATGAGCTAAAACAAGCTAAAGAGTTCTGTAGAGCTGAGGGGAACTGCAGAGATTGTAGTTCTCTGTGAGTTTTTAACAACAAGTAACCCTTTCACGTTACTTATAGACATCTGACCATTGTTAATGGGTTTTTTTTTTATGTTACATTTTAAATGCAGGACGTTTGACTTCAGTAAAGGATCAGAGTTCTTCTTGTCACTCTGACTGAGCCATTAGCCTTACATGAAAGTACAGGACATCAGAGTACAGATACCAAGCAGTCTTCATTTCCACCTTTGATCAAACCAGGCCCTGCCCAGTCCTTTGTTCCTGGTTTGGCCTTTAACTAAATGCAGCACAAGCTTTAGCTGGTCCTGCTCCCCTACAGAGTGCACATAATTAAATATGGAGGTACTAATGTCAGGTCAGGGCTACTGTGGCTTTGCTAATGAATGTCAGGATTCTGCTGGAGAGGATTCCACTCTTTTTTCCAAGCTCATCTTACAGCAACCACAGCAAGGCATTTATCGCCACTGCCAATCGATGGGTGATGAAGATGTGATGGTCCAGGCTCGGAAAGAAGGTGCTCAGGACTCCAGGTACAGGTCATTCATCTCTGAGAAGATGCTCCCATACTGGCCCTCTCCCTGGGCCATTAGAGTTTGAGGGATCAATGTGAGCAGCCTGGGAGGAGTCCATCCATCATGTCACCCACACGGCGCTGGCTTCCTGAACCTCACTCAACCCCACACCACAAAGATAATTACACTCACTGTTACACTGTTCCAGCCTCCTTAAACTAAACTGACCCTGAGGACGTCCTCATCTCTCAGCCGACAGAACTCAGAGCGTGTTCACAGTTTGCATCCACAAGGACAAATGAAGGAGAGATGAAATCAAACCTGAAATGTTTGTCTGTTAATCTTCAAGAATTAAAAAAGCTCCTTTAAATCAGTGGTTTCCAACCTTTTAGTCTGATGTAGAACCACAGGACCCCTACTGCTATTCCACCTGTCATTTTCCAAATGTGTTCATTTGAATTGATTTTAAATTGGATGTTACTTTTAGCTAACAAAACACCAGAAACTCCATTAATATGCTCCTCTTTTGCAAAAGCAAATATGTTTTGCAAAAACATTGCCACCCAGATTGTTCTTTTATTCAGCATAATGAGGAACCTTCATTTGTTCTCTCATAGCAACACATTCAAGCATGACTAAACTTTCTTTGTGGTTATTTAGGCCTCAAAGCATTGAGGTTAGGGAAAGATCGTGACCTACGATTTCAGTCCTGGTTGACACACAATCAGCACACCTGGTTACTGTTGTTAATAACAGGTGCAGATTAATTAATTAATTAGAAAACACTGTGCAGCTATTTTGTTAGAAATACTAGAGCGGAGCAGCTGGTGCATCGGTTTATAGTGCAGCCAGACAAATTCAGGTAATTTAAGAAGTGAGTCAGTGGTAAATGCAACTGTGATTTGATTTCATGCTGCACACGGTGAGAGTAGTTTCCCCATATGCCAGCAGGTCACAAACAATCTAGAAAATGATACAATGAGCATTCAGTGTGTGAAACTTGACAAGACGGTGAGGACAAGAGATAGAGGTAGAGGTAGAGGTTGGTGTTGGTGTTGGTGTTGGTGCTGGTGCTGGTGCTGGTGCTGGTGCTGGTGCTGGTGCTGGTTCTGCTGACATGACACAGGACAAACTGGCAATGAACACAGGCAGACGCAGACAATATATACACACTAGGTAATGGGGAACAGGTGCAAACAATCAGGACGGGGAAGACAATCAGACTGGCGGAAACACAAGAGGAAGGGCAAGCTACCTGAAACACCAAGGAAGAACAGATTACAAAATAAAAGTGGAAATCACAAAATAAACACAGGACAAAACATAACAAGACAATATTTCCTTACTGTGACAGCTGCACATAATAATTCAGGCAGCAATTACATTTCCTTCAAACTGTAACTGGCAAAACATCAGTAGTATAAAAACATCATTTCTGGGAAAGGGTTTTACAAATTTAGCAACAGGTGTGTAAAAAATATTCAGACTTAGGTAAAAATACAGAATCATTATCGCATACCGCATGCTCCAGCTCATACAGGCACTGTAGGCTATGGGAGAATAAAACAGGTACAGGTAAAATGTATGGGGAGCAATAGAAGGGACTGTGGTGAAAGTGGACAAGACATTGATTTGGTTTTGGTTCAGGTTCAGGTTCAGGTTCAGGTTACTTTACTTGTACCTGTAGATAGATTTGTTTTGCAGTCAGATGATCAGATGATGACATCCTTTTCACACATATACACAGAAACCAACACAGCTGACCATAAACATGATGGTAAAAGTGGAGGTAGCTATCCTCTGTACCTTTCTGGTGTGCAGGGACACGGGCTTGGCTGTGACTCACCAACCAGATGACTAGACCACTTAACTATTTGGTTAGGGTTAAGGATTAAGGACTTACTCTGTTTTAAAGTTGTCTGACTGAACCATGGCACTAAAGAAACCATGACACTGAAGACACTTTTGTAGTGAGAACTGATCTGTCAAGGAGAATCTGAGGACTTTCAGATGTAGTTAAATCCAGTAGGTGGCAGTAATGCAACTCAAAGGTTGACAGCTGCTGTGAAACCTCAAAGAATAGTAATAATAATAATAATAAGAAGAAGAAGAAATGTAGACGAAGCAGTACCAGCTGTGAACATTATTTAAGAGGAAGGAAACAGAACAGCAGTTCCAAACTTTTTTTTTTGTTTGTTTTTTACAGTGCAGTGTGATCATTTACAGAATGATGCATCATTTGTGTTGTGTATGGAAAAATAACCTGTGAGTGAAGAGAGAGTTGAATAAAATGGAAATACAAGTACGTCTAAAAAGTATTTAAGTGCAGGACTTGAGTAAATGTTACTTTGCACTCCTGTTCGGTGGTTCTCAGGTTGCCTGTGCAGAGCTCTAAATGAATGAACAAAAAAACAACAAGCGCTTTGTCATGATCTCTATACCAGGACAGTTTCACTGTCTCTCACAGAGCTTTTAAGATACACAGGTGTGTTTAGTACAGTTTGAATTAAAGCTTGTATTCGACATTGGTCCAAACGCACTCGCCATTCTCCATATACACTGGGATTTAATCACAGTCAATCATCCAAAAGTCAATCTGCCGACGTGAGGAGGAGAAGCGCAGCCTCAGTCTTGACATGTCTCCGTGAATGAGGGAATTAACTCTGTGCTCATAAATGTGTTGGCTTGCGAAAGGAATTACCAAACCCATTCTAGGAAGCCTGTCTTTTCAATATCCCTCTTTTCTCTATGCAAACAAGAGCAATTCATTTGAATAATTGTCACTAAACCTGTCTCATCCACTTTTTTTCCCTTTGAGAGGCAATCACCCGTTGTCTGCTTGTAATTTATGACCATGGGCAAATATGCTGTGGTTTTACAGGGTTGCATTAGAACACTCTCTTGTTATTGGGAAGCATTATGGCAAATGGGGAAAAATACGCTTTTTAATGGAAAAAGACAGGTGCTTTCTGAGGTGGATCCTCAGCCTTATGTGTATCTGAGACACTAAAAGGAAGATGGATTATTTTGCACAGCTACTTATTCATTATCCAAATTATGCAAATAGTTTATCTCTGTGAAATGTTTTTTTAAAAAAGCTTTTGAATGTTTTAGTGCAGCCTCTCCTCAGAATTAAGATGTGTCAGGGCTCGTGTTTGTTCTACGGTGGCTTTATGAACAACTCGATTATCAGCGTGTGAGCTCACAGTGCCCGCATGTGGTGAGCTGTGTAACATAATGAGGCCTACAGCAACAATCATTTTCAGCATGCCTGAATAAGTACCAAGCCTGAATTATTACTGAGTACGCTGTGTAGTGTCTGCCATCGTGTACGGAGAGAGTAGATTCCTGTCTCTCGAGTGTTGAAAAGGAGGAAATTTTATTCTGAAAGGAACAAAGACATACATGGGCATTAAATCTTATTTAAATCCAATTCCAATTTATGGGTGTAGCACATAAGGTTACGAGGCTGTGATGGATCTATTCACTGATATCACTAGTCAGTTGGAAGCCAAGCAGCTCATGAATGAGCCACTCATTTCCCATTCAAACCAACACAATGCACAAATTTCCTTCATATCAACATCCAGATTGGATTAATAACTGCTGAAATCTGGATTAAATCCAACTTAATCTGCTCTTAATAGTATGAAAGTGCCTGGAAACCAAACAAACATGGATGCCAGACATCAGCAATGTAACTAAACTTAAAATTTAGTGGATACTCATATTCTCACTGCACTTTATTTTCATCCACAGAAAACCAGTTCTGGAACCACACGACTGACATGATGACGTGAACGTGCAGAGGTTCACAAGCTGTTTCCTTCCCATCTCAACCGTCAGTCCCACAGAGGTCTCAGAGGTCCCACAGAGGTCTCAGAGGTCCCACAGAGGTTACATCCCTTACATCACCTGTGACATCACCATAAGCGTCTGCGTGCAACAGATTCACCTCCTCCTCCTCCTCCACTCAATAACCTAAAGATTCTGCAGCAGCCTGTGAAGATGCTGAGAAGAGCTGAGTCAGTTCATCGACTGTCAGGGACTTAGCTGTAGCATTTAACTGATAGAGCTCTCCCTTTAATATCATTGGCTGCTGAAAACTATTTCAAGCAATATTAAATTTTAAGTAAGAGAAACAATCAACTAATGAATGTTTTAAACATTAGCACGTTAACATGCCTACATTTGCATTTTTGCAATGTTATTGGTAAGATTAAATTAGAGCAGAGGATGACAAAGACAGCTGTGGCTCACATGCTAACTAACCACATGCTAAAGCTGTGGATGCTAACATGCTAACATACGTCAGTACAGCTGAGCCTTTTCATGATCGCAGTCGGGGGTGAAGAATAAAAATGAGCCAGATGTCAAAAGGAAGAAGATAGATAAAGTTAGAGCCACAATGTATCTTCTGTTGTATTTATAACACAAATATTAGACCAGATTTATTACTTTTTTAAACAGTGACTTTTTGTTTTAATAGAGCCACTAAAAATCTGTGCTTCTCTATTAGTAAGCTACATTTACTGACAGAAAAACTGAGTCTTGACCAGCTGCTTAGCCAGACACTCGTGAATCTCCTTGTTTTATTTTATTTTGCTGACTCTGACTTTAGCTTTGTGGTTGGTGGTGCACCACACGTGTCGTCCTTGTCAAGTTTTCCTTACACACAGGATTTCTTTTGGTTTGCAAAAACTACTTTATATATA